>BQNB010065335.1:0-31446 GCA_026074375.1 Tanacetum coccineum | reverse complement strand
AAAAGAAAAAAAAATAAATAGTGAAAAATGATAAAATGAATGATGTCATAAAATGACCTGAAAATACGGAATGTTACAATATGGGCTGTAATTCGCAGAACCAAACGCCCTATTTGGGTCGTTTTCACGCAGAAACAAACACCCCTTATTTTGCTATCATAAACCCGAATCAAAGAACAAACCAAAACCACATCGAATAAAAATGACACAAGTTAAAACTAACAAAACCATACCAAGTTTATTACTAGTTTTTACAAAAAAAAAACAAAACTATCCAAACAAGGGGAAGGTGGTGGTGGTGCGCGGCTGTTATGCCGCGGCTGTGGTGGAGGTTGTGGTGTCGATGTGGGGGTGGCGTGGAGATGATGAGGGGGGTTGCGGTCATGGGTGTGGCGGTTGTGGAGGGTGACAGTGGTGAAGGTGGTTTCAGCGGTGGTTGTTGGTGGTCGAGGTGACGATGGGTTGGTGGCTGTTGGTTGTGACGGGGTGACGTTGGTGAGGTGGTCGCGGCTGAGATGGTGTGGCGTAGGGTGACGTCTGTGGCAGCGGGGCTATGCCACGATGGCTGTGATGATGATGGTGGTCGTGAGGTGGGTTGCGACGGCCGGTGGTAGAGTGGCCGGAATCCGGTCGGGTATGCCGGGGCGCCGCCGGAAGTGTTACAGAGGGAGGAAAGGGAAGTGTGTAGGGTTTTATATTAATGAAATGAATCTCTAGCATATTTTCTTATATATACAAAAAAAAAGTTGTAACTCTATTTGGCAAGTCCAAAATAATTAGGGGTTAATTGTGTAAATATTAACACAGGGACCGAAAACGAAATTTTTGGTAAATAATGATTCGGGACTAGTTTAGGGTAGCTAACGAACGATCAAAACACGAACTTACGCAATGTTTTCCAAATGATTTTTCCTTCAAAATGAGTATTTACATGACTTATTTTATAAATGTTTTTATAAAACTAATTTAAAATCATTATTATTTATTTGGTACCATTGGGTGCCGCGGGTAAACTTTGTCTGTAAAAATGAAACTCTATTTTGAACATTCGCGTTTTTAAATAAACGCTTTTGAATAAAATATTAAATAATTTATTACATATTTTTATTTAATTAAAAAAAGTGTTAATTTAAATATAGATTTAACTTAGTTGTTTAGGTCGATACGAGTTGTGTTCAAAATTTTGTAAGAGTATCTTAGTCATTTTCTGTTACTTTCCGGGTCTCAGGCAAAACTAAAAAATTGTCTAGAATGTCGTTTTTCATCAAATTGCTTTAGAGTCCGAGTCGTGAAAACGTGATTCAGCGGGTCATTTTTGATAAATCAATTTTAGGAACAAAATATATATTCTCGTTTTCAAGTCAAATAAGTTAGAAAAATAAATTTGCTTATTAGCGTATTATCGAAAACTTTGATTTATCATTAAAATCGTTTCAAAAATTTTCGGCTACCTGCGGTAAAAAAAATCGGGGGTTTGTCTTATGTGACCGTATGGTCAAAAAGTCAAAAAGTCGAGTCGGAACCAAAGTAAAGGGTAAACTAGTAATTTAAAATATCGAAATTGCGGGTTGTGACCAGTACCTACCTTAAAGGAATCCCGTCCGGGATTCGATTTGTTAAACATATTGTGTGATTAGGAACATATTTACGGAATTAGCGCGCAAATAGTTTTTAACATGGCGATGAAAGTTTTATTCAGCAAAAATTCAATGTTTGTCACTTCTTAATGTACAAAAACTTGGCTAAGTTTGGACCCGGTTAATTTAATGTATCAAAATTGAGTATTTTAGAAAATATCATTACGGTTTGTGGTGGATATAAAACATGTTATAAGGAAGTATATGATAGTAAAAACATCATGGGAGAAGGTGTTGACGAGTGAGTCTGTCTGTAATAAGGGTTAAATGTTTTTGGGCAGTGATATCTGTAAGGACGGTGTTTAATATACGAACGAGCTAAAAGGTTTAGTCTTCAACTTCTACTAGGAAGTTACGAGGAAAGTATCGTGACTAATCTCACCTTAAAACAAAGGAGGAGAATAAGTAGATAAAATTTAATAAACGGAACGACTCTAATCGCGACGTAATAATAGTGCGCCGGTTAAAACGAGAATTATTAATAATAAAATAACGAATCGTTGAACACCAACGTTTTATAAGGAATAAGACAACCATTTATGTTAGTGCTTTGGTTTAAGTCTACAAAATGTGTCCTTACGAACCTCGTTAAATTTATGAAGATGTTCGACGTTCCTTACGAAAAGTTACTATTATTGTAGTTTTCAATTATAATAAATCAAAAAATAAAAAAAAAAAAAAACAAAAAAAATAAAATTAAAAAAAATTTTAGGGTTTTCCGTAAGGGGCGTTAATTGTTCCTCCAATTTATGTTTCTATATCTCCAAAAAGAATTATTAAAACCCTATCGTTTATACCAAATATTAGCTTGCAATATTATATATAATAAAATGTTGTCTATATTTAGAAAATGGGACATCGGCAACGACTTATCATTTTTAGAAAAATTCCTAAACCTTCGTTTTGATATTAAGAAGCTCCACGAATACTTTCAAAAACTTTCGACACTTAATAAACCTTTCAAAACATTTTTAAACATCGTATTTACCTCATGTTTAAAACTTGGACCAACAACTATATTTTTATATTCACCTATGGACTTGACCATAATGCCACATATATTTTCCAAACTATCAAAATTCTTTTATGCCGAAACTAATCGACCAGATTCATTGTAATTCAAGGCCTACTTATTGACTCGCTTTGTTGCAACACTCACAAATCTCACAACCTCTCATCAAGAACAATTTATATATCTGAAATCATCAAAAATCCTTTATTAAAAATATTGAGTCATTTTAATAAGAGTTTAAAATCATAGCAACAAACATATGAGTGTGAATAAAAGTATAAGAATACACAGCGACAATAAACTATAACAAACTGGTGACGGGAATTGGTGCGGGAGGCGAGGGAGGGGTGGAGGAGAGTGATGGACATAGTGAGAATAACAATATCCACAGAATAAAGGTCAACAATTAGGAGGAGCTCGCGGGAGAGCTCAAGTGATACGTGATGCAATATCGTACTCAGTCGTTAGTTCGAGGATAAATCAAATCCATTAGCTCAAAGAGCTCAAGCGGTTAACTCAAAACAGTTCGTGACGCAAGGTTTGTACGGCATAGAGTAAAAATTTTTAAGATGAGATAAGGTAGTTTAAGTGAGGTCTTAAGGTTCTGCTGAATGGTAAGTTCTATCTCGCGTTTCTAATTCTTTTTAAAGGAATTTCCGGTGATTCGTAGGGGTTCGAAGTTCATACTCTTGTCATATGAATGGATGGTCAGAAAGTTCCAGTATACTCATCTCAAATGATATAGTACAAACTTATATATTATTTCGTCCGGTTACTCAGCATAGTCTTAATGTCAGCGGTAGTTGGGACAATGCCTCTTAAAGAGCTAAACCTCACGAAGGTGGGGTTCTATGAACTAGGTTCCAGGCGCTTGCATTTATTTTGTCCTTAATTCAAACTGCAGGTCCATCAAAAGTTTGTCGATAAGAGAATCTCATAATTTGCGTGATTCTCACTAAAAGGTAAGTATATTGAAGAAAATCTTCTAGTTCTAATGGTTATAAATCTAGCTTTGAGTGCATAGGCCATTAATTCTAGAACCTTTCAAATCCTTGTAATTTCCATGATACAGAAGCTTGGATTTAGTACTGCTCTGGCTAAGGAGTTAGGAATTTCTATATAACACAGGTGATAGAAAATCTGTTAGTATGATGCTTTACGAATTCTATTACACGTGACGACCGACTCATGAATACGCACGACCAATATTATTACATACAAGTGCTAATATAATCTCGTTAAACAATGTAGAGAAAGAAGAAAATTAGAATGAAATGTAAGGGCTATTTGTCAGAAATCTTATAGTCGACTACTCACAAGCATAGCATGTCATTCTGAATTTATCCATAGTTGATCAGGCTTTGCATATTTAGGAAACCTAACGATAAAATGATATTTCGTAAACTTATGCATAAAGAAAAAATCTTATGCGGTATAAACGATATAGTTTATAAGGTAGCTAATAGTTTGGGTATGAATACTAGGTTGATTTTTATAAAACGACGACAATGATGTTTTGTAAGATAACGGGAAATGTTTTATGAGGCGATAACAAAAATAATTTACAAGAAAACTGCGTGAGGTTTCATATTGTATAAGGGTAACAACATGGTTACAAGTTGACGACCTAATAATAAAATAGTTATAAATGGACAACATTAATAGGGTTATAAAAGACAGAGTAGCTCATAAGATATTGCGACATATTTCATAATTTTTACAGCTGGGAGATAATTTATAAGGTGTTAAAATAAAACATGCAAGCTTATTAGAAACGGTTTGTGGATTGGTGTAAAATAGTTCATAACGTGACAACAACTATGTTTATAAGACGACACTAAAATATTTCATAGGATATCATCCAGTTAAATAATAACAATAAGACAGTTTACATAATAATAGTGAAATGGGTGTAAGACGATAAAGGAGTAGCTTACTTATATTTACTAGAGAATTAAAGTGTAAAATGACAAAATCGTCAATGACAACAAAATTGAGCATAATGGACTAGGAAATATCCACACAATTACACAGAAATTCACAAGTAAGTACTAGTGCACCAATCTGAGATTACAAGCCTGAAGTCTAGTTGGTTTCCACTAATTAGGGAAAATATTTCACTATAAACATCACACGTTACATTTGACGGTGTTAGAGCATTCACACGTTTTTACCTAATAATAGCGTTACACGGTTCAGATTTTAATTTCTTCACTATGGCCTCTAAGTTGAATATCGAAATAGGTGTCCTACCGATTACTAATCACACGAGCAAAACAGTTCTAGTAGTTATTTCACTTCACAGTGCATGGTACAGTGTGTGCAACCTTCGTTTGTTGGGAAGGAAATTTTTGCTACTTATCTGTCACATTGTTAATTGGGTTTAGCATATGTAAGCTCTCACGGATTTGTCATTTATTTTGTTGTTGGCATTCCCTGACTACCTTGGTTTTTAGCGTCGACCTAATCCATGATAGTCGTGAGCCATGTGGATTACTTTATCTTAAACATTATTTAGCATTCAATAGCATTAGCAATTCGTTGGGTTACAATACACTCGATCCTCGTGGAACTCAATCCTTGTCTTGTCGTCGGTATTTACTTCAAAATCGAACGGGGTAAAGGAAATGAAATAATTCGAAGATTTGTTTAAGTATAGGACTAAATTTCTAAGGCAATACGCGTACTCCACATAAATATATTCAAGTGATGGAGATATTACTTGCAGGCATCTAATGAGTATGAGCGAGGGTTTAAAACTAGTCTTCGGGAGACGGGGAGAAACAATTAGGGAAGATCGACATAGAGTTCAAAATAGCTGATGAGTATACATGTTAATAGTAATTAAGTTAAGAATCTTTATGAACAAGTTTCTATCTTAGCAATTACTCATATTAAACCTCCAGTTACAAGTCCCGCCATACATGGACTTGTGAAACTCTGATTCATACATAATTCCATGTAAACTCATTAACCGTGCTCGGGTTTCGCGTAATACGATATCGTATATGTTATGAAATAATAAGTTCGAGACCATTGCATCGCCCATAATGTCTTAGACAAAATTTTTGAGACATTGTGTCATCAAAATGTCTTAGAAAGGTTTAATATTTATATAGACAACTTCCATATAAGTAAATAGAGGAATAAACGTAAGGCGAACGTAAACCATGGAGAAGAAATAACCGCAAAGAAAGATAACCTTAGAGAAAAATATAACCGCAGAGAAAAGATAAGCGTAAGCTCATAGCAAAAACACGTATAAGGCACACATAAAAGCACGTAAGGATCACATACTGGTTATAGTCCAGACCTAGATATTCTACTAGGATAGTCTACCATGGTTCTCTATATCATAGGCTCTGATACCAATCGGTCACACCCCAGACGGGGCCTGGACGGAATACGTGTCCGAGGGCGTGACGTCATCATAATCCGAACACAAGGCACAAGAGAACGACCACTAATGGACGTTTTGAAAATCATCACTCGTTGCATTGTTTAAAAATTAAATAAGTTTTACATGATTTAAAAGAGACTTAACTATTGCGGAAGCTAAGTAATATGTGGAAAGCATAATTTGTTTTCAAAAGCAACGAGTATGATATTTTAATAAGTCCTTGAAAGAGTCTTCATATTGCATTGTAGACTCCATATAGACTCAAGAAGTCCAAAGCTAAGCACCTGAGAAAAACATGCTAAACGGTAACATATGTTCGAGTGAATTCACAAGGTTTAAGTAAACATCTTATGAGGACCAAACAATCGTTTAGGTGAAATACAGCTTAACTCATTGTATTTCGAAAAACAATTTAATATAATCAGAAACGTTAATCAAAGTGTGTGGACCACAAGTTTACAGTACGCACGTAACCGTTATAGGAAGATTATAACTTCACGTACAAAGCCATTGCGGACTATTATAAACGAATACAATATCGCTTGGTAGTGTATACTGTTGCGCTAAGCTCATGACACCAGCTAATTTAAGTCAACAGGGATGTTTCATCCTGTTGGCTAAGTATTCTGCCTAAGTTGGTGGCCCAAACCAAAGATCCACCATAAGTATGATAGACATTATCATATATTCCGTTTGTTCGATCGCAACTCGAACAGTGAGCGCTATCACCAGATAGGATAATTAGGTCCAATAGATCTATCCTATTCACCTCGTGTCCCTTAACCGGTTCCTCCGGCTCGGAGAAACTAAAAGTTCATGATAAGTTGGGCAGTAGTTGGTTGTAGCTACTTAGGCAACAAGTAAATGGTTATGGTAAATGACAAAACACTTGTGTCAATAAAGTGATAACCTTTTTATTCTATACACCTGCTTTATATTAACTTTAATTCCATAAGTCAGAAAAGAGTTGGTGATATCATCAAGTTAACCAGGTTGTAATTAGTGTGTAAACGTGTTTGAAATTCGGTAACGTAAACGAGGTTTGTAAAACATGCATGTATCTCACCCTAAATTGGATAAGAATCTATGTTATTCAATCGAGTTAAATGTGGGGCTATGAACTCACCTTGATGTTGCAGAGCAACTAGCAGAAATGCAGAATATAAGCACCAGCACAAAACGGAGAACGGAATTCGGCATGACCAAGAAGTGCAGACTACTGAACGGTTAAATCCCACTAGTTTAGGCTGTTGAATTTGGGTTTAACGATGGTTTGGAGTCATCATCGCGACTAGTTGATAAGGGTTTTGGGATTCGAGTTGTGATGTTGGTGGTTGGTTATTATAATAAATCCGAAAAAAAACACACGCAAAATATGTAATATATTCCGTATATATATTACCTATGAAAAATGAACGATTATATAATTCATACAGTGAGTGTATATATTATAAAGATCAAAACATTCAAATGGAAAAGTCGTAGTATATATTACATTTACAAGTATTATATAAGGAATCGGGTTAAAAATGATAATAATAAAATTCGACGCGTTTTTCAAAAGTCACCAAATAAAATACACGTTTTAAAGTTACAGAGTTAGGCATAATGTTGTTTTAAAGTATTTACCAAAAGTTATAGTTTGAGAATTATAAAATAATATTTATAATTTTGTAATTCGTTACGCGTTTATAACTAAGATTGTTATCTTGTTATAAAAGTAGAGTTTTGTTTTATTTACCGATTTATTGTAAATAACACTTTTAATAATTCTTAAAAAACTATTATTATCTTTGTCATTTTATCGGTTTCTATAAATAGTACTAAAATTTAATGTAAATTTTACTAAGTATAAAGATTATTTAGGAAATTCGCTGACTAACAGTTTGTAATGACGTTTCCTTTTTTAACTAAAACCAAGCTTCTCCTATTTTTTATCAGTCATTGTTGCAATATACTCGTGTTTTCCAATATTCTTTTAATTAAATGAGATCAAATAGTAAATAACTTCACTAAAACCAAACACACCCTATGTTGTTAAACTCATATCCAAACGCCCTCTTTGGGCTATAAAATCAACAACCAAACGCACCATTTGGGCTTATAAAGTTGGTAACCAAACACCCCTTTAGGGCTGCCATAAAACACAGAACCAAACGCCCTCTTAGGGCCGTTATCCACAAAACCAAACGCACCCTAAATGGTTACAAAACAGAAAACCAAACGCCCCATATGGGCTGTAATTCGCAGAACCAAACGCCCTATTTGGGTCGTTTTCACGCAGAAACAAACACCCCTTATTTTGCTATCATAAACCCGAATCAAAGAACAAACCAAAACCACATCGAATAAAAATGACACAAGTTAAAACTAACAAAACCATACCAAGTTTATTACTAGTTTTTACAAAAACAAAACTATCCAAACAAGGGGAAGGTGGTGGTGGTGCGCGGCTGTTATGCCGCGGCTGTGGTGGAGGTTGTGGTGTCGATGTGGGGGTGGCGTGGAGATGATGAGGGGGGTTGCGGTCATGGGTGTGGCGGTTGTGGAGGGTGACAGTGGTGAAGGTGGTTTCAGCGGTGGTTGTTGGTGGTCGAGGTGACGATGGGTTGGTGGCTGTTGGTTGTGACGGGGTGACGTTGGTGAGGTGGTCGCGGAGGTTGGTGTGGCGTAGGGTGACGTCTGTGGCAGCGGGGCTATGCCACGATGGCTGTGATGATGATGGTGGTCGTGAGGTGGGTTGCGACGGCCGGTGGTAGAGTGGCCGGAATCCGGTCGGGTATGCCGGGGCGGCGCCGGAAGTGTTACAGAGGGAGGAAAGGGAAGTGTGTAGGGTTTTATATTAATGAAATGAATCTCTAGCATATTTTCTTATATATACAAAAAAAAAGTTGTAACTCTATTTGGCAAGTCCAAAATAATTAGGGGTTAATTGTGTAAATATTAACACAGGGACCGAAAACGAAATTTTTGGTAAATAATGATTCGGGACTAGTTTAGGGTAGCTAACGAACGATTCAAAACACGAAACTTACGCCATTGTTTTCCAAATGATTTTTCCTTCAAAATGAGTATTTACATGACTTATTTTATAAATGTTTTTATAAAACTTATTTTAAAAATCATTATTATTTATTTGGTACCATTGGGTGCCGCGGGTAAACTTTGTCTGTAAAAATGAAACTCTATTTTGAACATTCGCGTTTTTAAATAAACGCTTTTGAATAAAATATTAAATAATTTATTACATATTTATATTTAATAAAAGTGATAATTAAATATAGATTTAATTATTTTTTAGGTCGATACGAGTTGTGTTCAAAATTTTGTAAGAGTATCTTAGTCATTTTCTGTTACTTTCCGGGTCTCAGGCAAAACTAAAAAGTTGTCTAGAATGTCGTTTTTCATCAAATTGCTTTAGAGTCCGAGTCGTGAAAACGTGATTCAGCGGGTCATTTTTGATAAATCAATTTTAGGAACAAAATATATATTCTCGTTTTCAAGTCAAATAAGTTAGAAAAATAAATTTGCAAATGAGCGATAATAATCGAAATTATGATTTATCATTTAAAAACGTTTCAAAAATTTTACCGGCTACGCGGTAATCGTTTTTATGTGACCGTAAATGGTCAAAAAGTCAAAAGTCGAGTCGGAACCAAAAAGTCAAAGGGTAAAATAGTAATTTAAAATATCGAAAATTACGGGTTGTGACAGAAACTTTGATTGAATATATCAAAGACTATGCGGAATCTAGTCTATGATCCTAAGAAGAATAAGTAATAAAACAGTAACAAACAAGATTGTATAATACCAAACTTTAAGCCTCAATATATTAATACGAACACTCTTGACGGTGTAAGGGTTATACAAAACCTTGAAGCTACAAATAACACTTTTCTAGATATCTGAATTGATACGATTTTGGTACATTAAACTCTATACCCTAGGACCTCCTTTTATACACCAAGGAGTCCTAACAGGCTTACAATATTTTCCTAAGTTCTCATGATCTTCTAAACAAATAACTTATACGTATCTTTTACAAAAATATCTCATACTTATCCCGTAAGCAATCATGATAAACAATCTTCATCTTTATCCTTACTCTTGTCTTTATCCTTCTGACAGTAAAAATTCTTCTAGCAGTTGTAATCTTTCAGCAGTTGTAACCAAGAGCATTAACTTTTATACCAGCAGCACTAACTGTGTACAAGTAGTAGTAACTACTTAGAATATTTTCTTTATTCTTCATCAGCAGTACTAAGTTATACTAGCAGTACTAACTTTATGCTAACAGTTGTAACTTTATCAAGCAGTACTAACATATACTAGTAGTACTAAGTTACACTAACAGTAGTAACTTTTATACTAGCAGTATTAACTACTTAGTAGTATTTCTTCTAAGTCTTTGAGCAGTCTTAACTTCCATTAGCAGTAGTAATATATAATAGCAGTAGTAACTGACAATACTAACTACTTAGCATATTTTTCACTATTATCATTAACAGCACTAAGTTATGCTTGGCAGTAGTAACTCTAACTTTAGCAGCAATAACTTCTAAACGGCTTCAAAAAGTCTTTTAATCCTAATAATTTACTGTATCTTCGAATAGTTATCTTCATGGATACGGCGTATGTAGATAGCATGGATACGCTATATTGGGAATTGGTTGACCCATTTAACCCGTATATATACTTGGGTTTGTGGGTTAAATAGGTTACACGGGTTAAATAGGTTAAACGGGTTTCGGGTTGACCCATTTAACCCGTTTTATATACAAAACTTGGCACATTACACGGATTAAACATGTTAAATGAGTTTGTGGGTCGACCCATTTAACCTATTCAACCAATATAATAAAATATAAATAATTTTAAATTTAAGAAAAAATCTTAAACGGGTTGGCGGGTCGATCTGATTAATTTATTCTCAACCCGAACCTGACCTGTTTAATAAACGGGTTAGATAGGTCGACCCAAACATGACCCAAACATATTTAGAATCAACCCGAACCTGTTAATTTTCGTGTCGGTTTCAGGTCGGGTTTCGTGTCGGGTCAGACATTGCCACCCCTACTTGGCAGTAGTAACTCTAACTTTAGCAGCAATAACTTCTAAACGGCTTCAAAAAGTCTTTTAATCCCAATAATTTACTGTATCTTCGAATAGTTATCTTCATGGATACGGCGTATGTAGATAGCATGGATACGCCATATTGGGAATTGGTCAAACGCGTTTTCTTGTGAAGTCTTGGTGCTGATACGCCGTATCTCTTTAATTGGATACGGCGTATTGGTGAATTTTCAAAAA
This sequence comes from Tanacetum coccineum, assembly GCA_026074375.1. Lineage (NCBI taxonomy): Eukaryota > Viridiplantae > Streptophyta > Magnoliopsida > Asterales > Asteraceae > Tanacetum > Tanacetum coccineum. The sequence continues at coordinate 20,087 of BQNB010065335.1, read as the reverse complement.
TCTTCAAATGTCTTCGTTTTAGCTCCAATTTATGCGCCTTTTAGCTTATCTTCACAAAACACTCCTGAATTACTGTATTTATCAACTTTAAAGCAATTAAGTACTAAATAATGCAATAATTATATAAAACTGGGTAAAATAGATGGGATAAATAATATAATAAAGTGACATTATTTGATGTCATCAAATATCCCCCCCTACTTGAATCCTACTTGTCCTCAAGTAGACTTTGGAAGTTTATAAAAATGTATCCCTAAAGATATAGGAAGATGAAAACACTTAAATCTCGCGACCGCTCTTTTGCTTCTATTATTTAGATTGGTGTGGTTAAGTGAACTTGAATTGATTGTAGTCACCAACCAACCTGCTGCCAGTCGTCAGGCTGAAACCCCATTTTTTACCTGTTGTTTAGGTTTAGAAATAAACAATAGGTTTTGCTAGGGGGTAGGGGGGGCTTTATACTTATATTTAGATTTAACATTAGATTAGATAACCATAAATATAAATAGTTTGTGAGATTTAACCTAGCTTCATAGTGTTCGAGCTTCAAGTGTTCAACATCCTACTTACCACGAATCTACCACCGACCGGGTACACTGCCTGTTAAAGTGTCATTTTGGTTAAGTCGGCAAAATATAAATTTAAAACTTGAAACATCTTAAATATACACCACACAATGGCCACATCAAGTTTTTGGCGCCGCTGTCAGGGAGTGAAAATTAATCTTGATTTTTATTTAATATTTTGGTTTTTAACATTAGATTAGATCTAACCCTTAGGAGTAGTGTTAATTAGATTAGTGTATATTCTTGTATATTCTGTATATTTTTGTATATTTTTCTTTAATTGTTTGCTTGTATTTATGTGTGTTTAATTGTTTACGTATTTAATTGTTTCTCTTGATACACTGTTATGGTCGATAACTGAATACGGCGTATCCTCTTCCATTAGATACGGCGTATCCAACCTTCTGTCCGATACAACATATTCGATTTAACTGATTAATATGGTGTATCCACTTCCATTGGATACGGCGTATCGATCATCTGTAATAGAAGCAGAACCTAAGTTTTCATATCTAATTTCTATGCTAAAAAATTTTCTATCCCAAAAGAGCCCATCCTACTGATTGTTTATCTCTTGTTTCAGGTAGTGCATGACAAGGAGTTCAGCTAACGAACTATTCACACCTTACAAAGAATAATTTTGATCATTTAGGAGACACTTCAAGACACTAAGTCTTGACGAATTAAGATCGCCTAATTTCAATTTACTTTCTGACCAAGAATACTCGGAGGAAGAAGTTGTGAAAACAATGGCAGAAACTATGGAGCAGTACATGAGCAAGACCCGAGCTTACTATGGATCGGGAGTTGCTAGGCCCAAAATTTAAGACAAAGATAACTTTAAACTAAAGGGCCAATTTCTCAAGGAACTACGTACTAACACCTTCAGTGGTTCGGATCATGAAGATGCGAACGAACACATTGAGAAAGTTCTTGAGATCGTGGATTTATTTAACCTTCCTAATATTACTATAGACCAAGTGATGCTTAGAGCCTTCCCCATGTCCCTAACCGGAGCCGCAAGTCATTGGCTAAGAAACAAACCAACTGGTTTGATTACAACCTGGGAAGATCTGAAGACTAAGTTTCTTAGCAAATATTTCCCACGTACTCGTACTGCAAAGAAAATAGAGGAAATCAACAACTTTCAACAAGAGCCTGACAAAAACCTATATCAAGCCTGGGAACTATTTAAAGAGCTATTGATGAAGTGTCCTCAACATTATTTAACGGAGATGCAAGAGGTAGTCTTGTTCTAAAATGGATTGGATGTTCCAACTCGACAAATTCTTGATTCAAGAGGTGCCATACCATCAAAAACTGCCGTTGACGCAAAAATAGCCATCCAAGTAATGGCTGAATACTCTCAAAAATGGCACAATGGAACATCAAGAGTCAGAAGCACTAAAACTTCTGATGGATTAGCAGCAATACAAGCACAACTGAACAATCTTGGAAGAGAAATCAAAAAGGTAAATAAAAAAGTTTATGCTGCTCAAATAGGATGTGAACAATGCAAAGGACCCCATTACACCAAAGATTGCCCACTCAAAGAGGAAGGAAAAACTCTTGAAGAAGCTTACTACACGCAATTTTGTGGATGTAACATCCGAGAATTTTTGAAATTTCGAATGACGATTTCACCCTTTGACTTTTTAGGTCTGACTTGACTTTTTGACTTTTGGTCTTTTATTGTCTCGTAAAAAGCGATTACCGCGTAACCGGTAATTTTTCGGAACATATTTAAAAGAGATATATGTTATTCCTAAGTTGATTTATCAAAAATGAGCAGCTAAATCACGTTTTCGTTATTCGAACTCTAAATTAATTTGATGTAAAACGACATTCTTGACAACTTTTTAATTTTGATCTAGACCCGAAAACAGTCAGAATGTGACTCAAATTCCCTCGCAAGATTTAGAAACGAGAAAATAATTAAATTATAATAAATTAGTCACCATTTTATTGAGTAACGTTTGTTGATAACGCAAATATACGGGTTAAAAATTTATTTCTATTTTTTTACTTTTGAACGAGACGTAACCGGTTCACCAAATAAATAACGAACATTTTTATAAACGTTATAAAAATATGTATGAAATATTATCAAATAAATACTCATTTTTATCAGAAAAATGATTTGGAAACTATTTTTATGGAAAAATTGATTTTGGAAAAACAATGGCGCAAGTTTAGCGACTTGAATTCATACAGTCTAAGTGCCTCAAACCAAGTCAACGAACCACTTTTTATCAAACTATATTAAAAAGTTACAAAATAAAACCCTTATACTATGGGTCTTATCATTTCCATATTGTAAATTGTATTATATATATAAAATTTTTATATTACATTTCATTTCCACCTCTAATAATTACACCACACACATATAACTAGTCTCTCCACTCCCTCATTGTATTCCGGCAGCCACACAGGCCGCAGACGGACTGCCCCGCCGCCGGCCACCATCAGCCGCCGCCGGAAAACTTTTCCGACCGAATCTAAAAATGCTCCTCATCTCCGGATCTATCTGATCCACTTCACCACTCGCCGCCACGCGTCATTTTTCCCCTCCCCCTCTCCGACAGCCGCAACCCATCACCACCATCATCATCATACCACCACTATGATCAATATACCACCATCATTATCACCACAGCCGTCACCCAAAAAGGGTGCGTGTGGTTTTCAGCCGCACCATAGGGTGCGTTGGGTTTGGGTTATAAGCCACCAAGGGTGCGTGTGGGTTAGCATAAACACCAAAAGGGTGTTTGTTTCGTTCGGGTTGTAAAACCACCCGAAAAGGGTGTGCGTGGTTTATTAAAACAGAAAAGGGTGCGCGTGGGTTTTGCTAGCCGCCACGAAGGGCGTGTTTGTTTCGGTGGTAAAACACCACCACCGCCACCCCCATCACCCCCACCAGCGGGTGCGTTTGGTTTGTGTTTGCACCGGAAAGGGTGCGTTTGATTTCGAGACAGGCCGCACCAAAAGGGTGCGTCCGGTTTATTGTTGTCGGCCAAAAAGGGCGGCAGCCGCCACCACGGGGTGAGTATGGTGGGCTGCCGCCGCTAGGAGGGTGTGTTTGGCTGGGACAGCCGTTAGGGTGCGTTTGGTTTTAAAACGCAGCGGGTGCGTTGGGTTGTTATACAAGATTAGGTGCGTTTGGTTTAGTAGAAAAACAACTAGGGCGTTTGGTTGGACAGAAACAGGTTTAGGGTGCGTTTGGCTGAGCAAGGACTCCAAAAGGGTGCGTTTGGTTAGCAGAAACAGGTTTAGAGTGCGTTTGGTTTGGACAGTTTCATTAAGGGTGCGTTTGGTTCGCTGTTTAACAGCTTTCAGGCGTGTTTGGTTTATATACATTGGAAATTAAATACATAGTAAAGTTTTATAAATATTAAAACCGAATAAATATTGGTGGTTTAAATTGATTAAATAAATATGGTGTTTACTAATTGGTTTAATTTAGATCAAGGTTGGAAAAATCGTGAATCGTTAGCCGGGCGGTCGACCACCTTGTAACTTGTAATCGGTCAAGGCAGGATTAATCGGCGATTAACCGTATTGGCATTTTTGGCAAAATTTGAGTATTTCCGGCAAGTTTTGTGTATTTCCGTCGAGTTTTAGATATTATTGGCAAGTTTTTTTCTAAAAACAACTTGTAATAGATTTAAGCAGTTAATATAAGTGATCAAAACAAGTTAACGATGAGCTTTAGGTACTTCCGGCAAGATTAGAATGTTTACGGCAAGTTTGACCACCGTTGATCGCCGTTGACCACGGTTGACCTATTTGTTTGACCCTGTTACATTAATCGGCAAGGTTAGCGTCTAATCGGCGATTAATCGACATTGTAGACCTTATTTTGCAACACTGAGAATTTCTATACAAAAATACTAGGAACAAGCTAGTAAAATGAATGAAGTGACGATTAAGTTACAACAAGTTTTAACATGATTTAATTAGACCACCAGACAGGCCAAACGTTCGTGTTAAGATGTACTCCGTAGTAAGATCATCCACAAGTATGCTTTGATCTAATCAACCACGGATGCAATTGTACTTTTAGATGTAATTGTACTTTTAGTTGGGATAGTTGGTTGCAACACCCCTATTTGATCTATTTGTATTTCTTTTTCTAGCTTCTTGCTAGTTGGTTTTATATAGTTGTCGTTCTAAAAAAAATATAAACATTCTTTCTTTTATGTAGGCATATAATTCAGGTTTTCTAAAAGGTGTTATAGATACATGCCGAGCATTCAATAGTTACGTAAACAACGCATTAAGACTTGGATGGGGGATATTCCCTTGTGTGAGTTGTGTCCGCGTTTGTTTGCCCTTGATTCTGCTCCCAATATTTGTGTTTTGTTAACTAAATTGGTTCAATTTATTGGTTTAAATAAATTACTCACACCATTTATATAATACATGCAAGGTATTATATTCTTTTCAGAAATCTTTGGATTGTTTCTTTGTTAAATAATTCACCGGTATGAATAATATAGAGAGTTTATTTTTCATATTAATATATAAAGGAATATATTACGTACTTTCCGTTCACTTTTCAATTTTTTTATTTAACCAACCACCAAACAATTAACAACTTGAAATGCTAAATCTTTTGTCAACATGTCGCGTTTGACGTAAACCATTCATCGGAAACGCCCAAATAACATATCCTAGCTAGTTGGACGTAGCCTAAGATTAGCTGCAACTTCTGATTCGAGCCGCTTCGTCTTCCGTTTGTATTGTGCATATTAGATGCATATCTGTCAATCGTTCTACATCATAGAGGTGAGTTCATAGCCCCACGTTTTAACCATGTTTTATATATATTTTTGGGGTGAAACATGCTTGTTTACAAATTGCATTGACCTGATTGTTTACAAGATTGCTATACACAGTTATTTAAATATCTTCCTCGGCTGAGATACAATACTTGTTTTACGTTGTGGACGTAAACACATACTTGACATTACTCAATGATTACGAATTAGCTTAGGTTGCATGAACTGTAATCACTTGGAGGGTGAGCGCGAATGTTATGAAATAGATCTATTCGGGATTGACAATCCCCGTCGTTACCTACTATCACCGAGAACGAACGTTATAGCATTCGGATTAAGTGGAATACAATATATTGGCCTTGATAAGGTGGAATACTATAATGTGCCTTGAATAAGTGGAATACTATAATGGTGCCTTGAATCAGGTGAATACTATAAGGTGCTGAATAAGGGAATTCTAATAATGAGCCTTGAATAAGGTGGAATCTTATAATGGTGCCTTGAATAAGGTGGAATACAATTACTGTGCCTTGAATAAAATGGCATATATATAAGTCTACGTCGCAGTTTCATGAACTTAGAGTAATCGTAATCATTGTTTTATACTCACATGGATATTTACTGTGCCTTGAATAAAGTGGCAATACATACTTGAAACATTTGTGAACATTAAATGTGGTCAAGCTTTCTTTATAATATTTTTGGGATAAGATTGTTAAAGTACTTTTGGTAAGCATAAAAATGTTCTTGCATTCTTTATAAATCTTTAAGGATAAGATTGGTACTTTTTGGTGACATAAAACGTGTCGTGCATTTTCTTTATAAATCTTTGATTTTTTACATGGTACCTTTATAACAAAGTGACAAATACATACATTTTGAAACTACATTCATATTTAAACAAACTTGTGAACTCACGCAACTTTATGTTGACCGTTTTAAGAATGTTTTTTTCTCAGGTGATATAAGACTTGGCTTAACTTGAAGTGCATTGGCAGTTTTTACAGTTCAAGCTTTTTCATGTGACAATGCAATTATGGGACAAATGTCATATCAATTTCAAAGAAATCAATGAGATTTAATTTTCAAATGACAACATTTAGGAGTCGTTCTTCCCTGTATCGAACAGCGGCGTGGTTGTATAAATGAAGTAGCACCCCAAGGGATTCTCGTCGCTGTAAGTCCTGATGTGTATTATGAAGTAACGCCCCCGGACACATTTCCGCTATGACATAATTTTAAGGGTGTTACAGATTGGTATCAGAGCACGGGTTATAAAGAACTAGGTTGCATATTTTACCCTAGACTATAACCGTTTTCACAAGCATTGCATCACAGCAAACATTTTCAAAGTGCATACACACTATTTGCTTACCTGCTTAGGTTAATTGTAACATTAAGTGCTTGCGTGGCATACATATATATAAATAATATATGCTTGCATCCTTTTGCGTACATCGTACATTTATTTATATAAGAGTTATTTATATAAATACCAGAGCATTTCTTAAGACATTGTGAGTTGCACAATGGTCTCATTTTACTTCTTAGACATTGTGAGTTGCACAATGGTCTCATTTCGTTCTCAGACATTGTAAGTTAAACAATGGTCTCTAAGAATATTATTTGTCTTCATAAATTTTGTTTACATGGAATTATGTATGAATCTAAGTATTACAAGTCTTGTATGGGCGGGACTTGTAATATGAGGATTGATATGATAATTGCTATGTTAACAAAACCCGTCACAGTTTTGTTTACATGGGATTATGTATGAATCTAAGTATTACAAGTCTTGTATGGGCGGGACTTGTAATAGGAGGATTGATATGATAATCGCTATGTTGACTCGTTCATAGAGACCTTTACCTTGTTTACTCTAACCGAGTACTCATTAACTATCTTGAACTCTAGGTCGATATTCCTTGGTAGTTTTACTCCCCGCCTTCGAAGACGAGTTTTAAACACTCGCCCCATACTCATTAGAAGCACATGCATCGTCATGTTATCCATCACCTTGAAGGTTATGTGAGTACGCGTATTGCATCAGAAATTATTAAGTAGGATGATTTATAATCTCTTTATTTGAAAGGATTGGGACGCCTCTTCAGTTAAATAAAGAAATTGTAAATCACCGAACCATTAATTTATCATTTCTTACTTACATAAATTAGGACGCTCCTTTATGTAAGTAATGATTTATAAATGAGTAGACTTAATGGTATCCAATATGACACGAGTATGAACTCGAACCCGATAATCACCGGAATCCGTTAAAAAGGTTTAGAAGCACAATAGTGTCTTGCCACTCTGCAGAAATCTTAAGGCCTCGCTTGAACTACCTGATCCTATTCTTAAGTTATTACTTTTCTCGTTGCAAATCCTTGCAATCACGAACTGTTCGTGGAACTAACAGACTTGTTACACACTTGAACTAATGGAGTTGATTCATCTTCGAACTAACGACTGAGTACCATATTCCGCCGTCCATCGCATAAGCTATCTCGCGAGCTCCTCCTATTTGTTGAACTTTATTCTGGGGATATTGTTTCTCGAAATGTCCTCACTCTCTGCATCCCATCACTATTTGTTATAGTTACTATCGTTATGGTTGCTGTTGTTGGGTCTTGGAGCGGTCCCAGCATGTACAACTTTATCCAATAGGTAATGCAACCCCCTTTAAACCAGATAAACACCTATCGACGAAAGAGATAGTCGGACTATTCATTACGGGCCACTAGTACGAAGACTTAGGTCGCGATACATCCTAGTACTGCCTAAGTAAGTTGGATACTTACTTCAATTAGCCTCGTCCGTTATTAATCATCGAACGTTACAGATAACAGAAACGAGACTTCGTCCTGGAAAATTCAAAACTGTCTACGAACATACTCACGCGACTACACTTTCTCCTTCGATGCTTTCACTATTAAGAGACTTTCTTTATAACGCGGTTATCAATCATAAGATCTGTAATGATATATTTTGAGATACCCATTTTGATGGATTAAATATCCTGGACAAACCTAGCCAAAATTTTGGTAGATTAAGAAGTGTAGAAACACCGAATGTTGCTGAATAAAGTTATCAGCGTCTTGTTTAGAACAAGTTTATTTAACCTTAAGTCTTTCCTTGGTCACACAATTGGATAACACAAATTTAATCTCGGGAGCGAGATTTCTTTTAAGGGGTTAAAGTACTGTCACATCCGAGAATTTTCGAAATTAATTTTCGAATTACGAATTAAACCCTTGACTTTTAGGGTTTGACTTGACTTTTTGACTTTTGGTCTTTCATTTTCACATAAAAGCGATTACCGCGTAACCGGTAATTTTTCGGAACATATTTAAAGGAGATATATGTTATTCCTAGGTTGAGTTATCAAAAACGAGCAGCTAAAGCACGTTTTCATTATTCGGACTCTAAAGCAATTTGATGTAAAACGACATTCCTGACAACTTTTCAGTTTTGACCGAGACCCGAAAACAGTCAGAAAGTGACTGAAATGCCCTCGCAAGATTTAGAAACGGGAAAATAATTAAATTATATTTAATTAACATTTTTATTAAATAAAAATATTTAATAAATTAGTCATCATTTTATTCGGAAACGTTTGTTGATAACGCGAATATATGGGTTATAAATTTATTTTTATTTTTATTTCAGACGAGACGTAACCGGTTCACCAAATAAATAACGAACATTTTCATAAATGTTATAAAAATATTTATGAAATATTATCAAATAAATACTCGTTTTTATGGGAAAAATGATTTGGAAAACAATGGCGCAAGTTTCGCGTATTGAATCGACCGTTAACTAGTTCAAACGAGTCCCGAACCGATAGTTAACAAAAACTACCAATTATATTTACACAAGGACCCCCTCATCTATTGGAGACTTGACACTTCCATTTATAACTTTTTATATAAATATAAAGTTATAACTAATATTTCATTTCATTTTTTTTATAAACCCACACATAATCCTCACTCTTCTCTCTCCCTAATTTCCGGCCGCCCCTCCCAGCCGCCGGCCACCACTGCCACCACGTCGCCACCGCCGAAAAACTTTTCCGGCGGACTTTTTCGGCCAAGACCAAATATACTCCTAGTGACCGGATCTACCCGATCCCCCAACACACGCGTTTCCACGCGCTTTCTTTCCCCCTCCGGCTGCTACACCGCCACTCAACACCACTCCACCACCACAGCAGCACCACATAAGGGTGCGTGTGGTTTTAAACCCCCACCAAAAGGGGTGTTCGTTTCTGGGTAAGCGACAAGGGTGCGTTCAGTGGTATAGCAGCAGGAGTGTGCGTTTGGTTTTATTCATAAGCACCAAGGGTGCGTTTGTTTGGGTTATAACACCACCACGGGGTGTTCGTTTGGTTTTTCTTGCGCCACAAAGGATGCGCTGGGTTTAACATAACCATAAGGGTGCGTCCGGTTTGTTATGAGCCCAAAAAGGGGCTGCGTTTGGTTTGTGTTTGCACCAGAAAGGGTGCGTTTGATTTCGAGACAGCCCGCACCAAAAGGGTGCGTTCGGTTTATTGTTGTCTGCCGAAAAGGGCGGCAGCCACCACCACGGGGTAAGTATGGTGGGCTGCCGCCGCTAGAAGGGTGTGTTTGGCAGGGACAGCCGTTAGGGTGCGTTTGGTTTTAAAACGCAAGCGGGAAGCGTTGGTTATTTTATACAAATTAGGCTACGTTTGGTTTAGTTAAAAAACAAATAGGGCGTCTTGTGTTGGACAGAAACAGGTTTAGGGTGGTTTGGACCGGGAGCAAGGACTCCAAAAGGTGCTGGGGGAGAGTAGAGGTGTGGGTGGAGGGGTGGGTGGGGTTGGGTGGTTGTGTATCTTGGTTAGCAGAAACAGGTTTAGAGTGCGTTTGGTTTGGACAGTTTCATTAAGGGTGCGTTTGGTTCGCTGTTTAACAGCTTTCGGGCGTGTTTGGTTTATATACATTGGAAATTAAATACATAGTAAAGTTTTATAAATATTAAAAACCGAATAAATATTGGTGGTTTAAATTGGTTAAATAAATATGGTGTTTACTAATTGGTTTAATTTAGATATAATAACGTATAAATATTATATTTAGAACACGCGGACATTTGAGATATTGGAAACGCGAATACTTGCAACACATATTGATTAAGGGAAAAACGTTGAGTTTTGCGAAAACGGAAAACGTTATAAACGGGAAAGTCATGGCGAAATGTATATAAATTTTCCATAATTGTAAATGTTTTACTAAAGCTATTATTATTTTAGAAGCCGATAAAATGGACCAAGTTATATTTTAAAAGTATATTAAAATATAACTATACAATAACCTAAGCAACGAACGAAAACTATACTTGTACAATGAGACAACTATTTTAGACAAGACCTGTCGAAGAAACGAAACATAATTTGTAAAATATTATTTTATACTTTATAATGGGTATAAACTGTTACCAACATTAGTTTGTTTAATTCATAACGTTAAGGCATGCGTCTAACTTTTATGTCAGGACTTTTGTTAACTAAATTGGTGTCGAAATATTGGTTTAAATAAATTACTCACACTATTTATATAATACCTGCAAGGTATTATATACTTTTCAGAAATCTTTGGATTGTTGTCTTTGTTATATAATTCACGGTATGAATTATATAAGAGTTATTTTTCATATGTAATATATAAAGAATATATTACGTACTTTACGTTCACTTTTCAATTTATTTATTTAACCAACCACCAAACTATTACAACTTGAAATCTAAATCTTTTGTCAACATGTCGCGTTGACGTAACCATTCATCGGGAAACCCAAATACATTATCCTAGGCTAGTGGGACTTAGCCGTTAAGATTAGCTGCAACTTCTTGATCGAGCCGCTTCGTCTTCTTCCTCCGTATTGGTGCATATAGATGCCTATCTGTCCAATATCGTTCTACATCAATCGTACGTGAGTTCATAGCCCACGTATTACATGTTATATAATATTTTGGGGTAACCATGCTAGTTTACAAATGACATTTGACCTGATAGTTTACAAAGATTGGGTATACACACTTATTTATATAACTCGCGATGAGATACAATACTTGGTTTACTTGTTGGACGTAAACACATACTTGACTTTTACTCGAATGATTACGGATTAGCTTAGTTTGCATGAACTGTAAATCGCTTGGAGGGTGAGCGCGAATGTTATAAAATAGATCTATTCGGGATTGACAATTCCCGTTCGGGTGACTAGCTATCACCGGAATGAACGTTAATAGCATGTCGGATTTAAGTGGAAATCTATAATGGAGCCTTGAGTAAGAGTGGAATAACATAATGGTGCCTTGAAATAAGGTGGAATACTAAATGGTGCCTTGAATAAGGTTGGAATACTAAAATGGTGCCTTGAATTAAGGTGAATTCTATAATGGAGCCTTTGTAATAAGGAGGAAAACTTATAATGTTCCTTGATAAGTGGAATAACAATTACTGTGCCTTGATATAAAGTGCATATAATGTAAGTCAACGTCGCATTTCAGAACTAAGTAAATCGTAATCATTGTTATATACCCCATGGAAATTTACTGTTGCCTTGAATAAAGTGCAATACATACTTGAAACATTTGTTGACCTTAAATTGGTCAAGGCTTATTTATATAAAAAATTTTTGGGATAAGGATTGGTAACTTTTGGTAACATAAAATGTGTCGTGCATTTCTTTATAAATCTTTGGAAAGATGGTACTTTTGGTGACATAAAACGTGTCCGAGCATTCTTTATAAATCTTTGGTATTTTTTACATGGTACGTTATGATACAGTGGACAAATACATTCATTTGAAATTACATTCATATTTAGAACTAACCTGTGACTACACCAATTTATGTTGACCGTTTTTAAGCATGTTTTTCTCAGGTGATATAATACTTGGCTTACTTGGAAGTGCATTGAGAGTTTTTACATTCAAGTTTTTTTTCATGTGATATGCAACTATGGAACCAAATGTCATATCAATTTTCAAGTAAAATCAATGAGATATTTTTTCAAACGACACATATAGAGGTCGTCTCCTGTTGTCTAGCGCTGTGTATTATGAAGTAGCACCCCAAGTGGTATTCCGCTGCGTTGTCCTGATTTTGGGGGTGTTACAGCTAGGGCACTTTAAATCGTAAACCCAACAACTCAGTCAGAACGTAATACCAAGATGAAACCAGCCTTAATTGAACTTCCGCTAAATTGTGACACGTGTATAGATTCGAGACAAAAGGATTATTTAAAAAAAGCACATCGATGATGAATTATATAAATATAACGTGTTTGATTTATAAAGCGTCGATCGTTGATTAATAATGATAAATGTATCGAGTTTTAATAAAATCAAGTTTTATAATATTTTTATATGTTTTTATAATTAATATAAAATATTATTATATTTTATCTTTATAAGTATGGAAAATTGGCAAAATATACCCTTGGATTATGAACTTTTACAAGTTTAGTCCTTTATATAAAAAGTATATTTAAATTAAACCTTTAACTTTGAAACTTGGAAAAATAAGTCCTTATACATATAACTTTGAGAAAATGACATTTTTAGTCTCTTTAGTTATAAGTTTCAGAAAGTTACGATATATACCTCTATGCATGAAAAACGTATCGTTTTTAGTCCAAAATCTATAATAATGATATTTTTCAATATGAAAAGTAATTTTCAGGTTATAGCTTATTAATATAAGCTAAAATATAAAGGTTTAACGTAACAAAAGTTTAAAATAACAATTTGTTAAGCTAGAAATCAAAACGGGTCAAATTAGGGTTTTAAAATGAAAACGCGCGGGTTTTAAGCTTCAAGATTTTAAGACTTAGTAAAATACTTATAATATAGTTAGATAAGCTTATTAGGATAGATTATAACAACATCTTACAAGTTTAGCTTATAGATTAAACAAAAACATGAAATTGGGGTTTCATGAGCTCGGTTTGGATCAAAAAGGGAAAACGCATGGATTTTTAAGTTCAAAGCTTTTAACAATGGTTTAATCATGATCATATGAACATTATAAGAGTATTGAAACAGAATGTAAGCTTATGGAACCTGATTTTGAGCTTATAGCTTGGAAACAGGTCGAAATGGGGACTTTTATCTTCGTACACCTAGAATAACAACTCTAGGGCTTCAAGAATTGGTTTCTTCACTTTTATTCTGCTCTTGGGACTTCTTAGGACTTGTCTTAATGTTCTTGATCAGACCTTAGACTCCATTGATGGTTAGAAAGAAAGATTGAAGGTGTGAGTTGGAATGAATGGGGTTTACCCCTTAATATAGGGTTTAAACTCCTTGGTGGCCTAGTAAACTTGGTTACCAAGTTTAGGAGACATATGGTATGACTAGGAGAGGCTAGGGATGATATAAAGAAGCTAGGAGATGAGTTAGCAAGGCTAGGACTAGGTTTGAGGTGTTGTTTGGTTCATATGATGTCGCGGCTAAACTTGGTGCCTAAGGAGGTCATGTGGCCTCTTGGTAGCCAAGTAGGGAGATTGAGGTCCTTGTGTGCTTTTTAGAGATGAAGTAGGTGAGTCATGGAGGTGTGTGGTTGCTTGGTTGGTTTTCAAATGGGTCACAAAACAGCCCTCATTGTTAAACACATTTCAAAAATGGTCCCTAAGCCCTAACGGTGTTAAATCTTTAATATATAAAGAGTTAACACCCGTTATCTTAATAATACAACCCATACCATATAACCACAACCTGTTAAAATTCCCTTGGCCCACAAACCCTAACCCCATGCAAAAGTCAAAGCCCAAACCCCTAGGTCAAATTTACAAACAAGTAAAAAAATATTAAAAAGGGGCGCGTAACATATGTTACTGTTCATCATCCCTGCCATTTAACCTCGAGCTCAAAACAAAGGGTAAAATCAAATTGAGGACGTGGCTATAAAATTCAAGTGATAAAGGACACCTTGGCAGAGTTAAGCGTCACATGATGCTCTTATTGGCCAATTCCCAAAAGAAAGGACACGCGTACAAAAAAAAAAAAAAAAAAAAAAAAAACAAAACCACAAAAAGCAAAAAAACCGCCACGCGGATATAGCAAGAAAGCACACAAAGGTCAAGGTTTTTACACTAAAGTACTTACAAAAGAAGCACCCGAGGTCTGACACACGGAATGCCATGTTGGCAATCCGTGAGATCATTCATTTAATCCAACGGCCACAAAAAGGATCCAATGATGGGCATTGAATGAAGGGGCAAGATCTATTGATGAGGAGCAGGCTAAGAAGACCTAAAAGCTTCATTTGTAGGCTATAAATAGCCCCTCACACTCACACAATAGGGAGTGAGTTAGTCTTTAGAATTTTCAGCTTATTTTGTAATTTTCTTTCAAAATGTCTTAGATTAATAGTTGCTTATTGTAATTCAAATTTCAGTATTGTACTCAGTTTTTTCCTTTAATAAGAATCAAGTTTTCATATTGTACTCTACTTTTCACAAGCTCACTTTTACTTAAATCTTCATCAAATAAGTTGTTATTGTTCTTAAGCCTCTAATAAGCTCATCATAAGCTCTTCTCAAATCTCTAAGCTTGGAATTAAGCTAAACTTAATCATTAATCTATTTAAACTTTTAAAATTAGCTAAATACCTATGCTATATAGATCTAGAGCTTTTGGATGATAAGCTTACAATGGAAGAGCTTATGGGACCCTTATCCTTGGATAAGCTGGAGCTTGTAGACAGCTCATTTGAGCTTATTGAGCCTTTATTGCCTTTGTTTAGCTAAGGTTTCTTGTAAGTTCATTTACTCTTTCTGTCTTAATTTTCCTAGCTTAATTTTGCTTAATCTGCTTATATTCTGCTTAGTTGTTGATTAATTGAGATTATTGTTATGTTTTTATGCTTATTAAGTAGTTCTAATAATCTGTTTTCTAGTAATATAGCATAAATCTTAGTGTTATTCTTTTTGTCTTAAAAATCAATAAAAAATAAAAAAAATTAGCATACATAGTAGCTTATTGTTTCTGGCTTATTTGCTTATAGTTTTATGCTTATTAAGGTTGTTATAATCTGTTCATTATCTGGTATACAAGTTTTAACCACTAGATTTAAATCTCATAAGCTTAAATGGATTTTCATAAAATTAAGGGGGTGTTTGGCTCAGCAGTACTAACCATAAGTTAGTACTGCTTGAGACCATTTGGTCTTAAGATTTTGGTTTTGATCTTTCATTTTAATCTGTTTGTGCTAAATTCATAAGCTAGGATAGGGATAATTAGTTTTTCATAAGTTAGGTTAATATTAGTCTAAATCTGTTAAGGGTCATTTGTATTTCTAGATTCAAATCAATTTAGTAAATGCTCATGCCTATTTTGTCCTAAGATTTGTGTTTTTAAAAGCATAGAATTAAGTGTCTTTGGCCTGCATTTTGTCTGGTTTGATTTTGAGTTTTAATTGTGCACATTGCATCAGACAGAAAAAGTGAGAAAAAGCTTTTTCAATTCAATAAATCAGAGGGTATTAGCTGTTTTTAGAATCTGATTTTCAATCTTAAAGAAGTTTTTGGTCCATAGTTAATCTGTTTCATGTTGATTTTCCATAAAAAGCTCTTTTGGATATCTGTTTTTAGCTTTTAAAAGTGCATTTTGTCTTTTCATTGTCAAAATAAAATTCAGCAGGAGCTGAGTATTCTGTCTGTTTTTGTTTAGCTTTTTCAATAAGCAAATGAATTTCAAAATAAATTTCAAAAGTAGTTTTTAGGAGCTTTTTAGTAGCTTTTTAGTAGTAGTTTTATCTAGTTTAGCTTATAAGTGCATAAGGATTTAAGAGCTTATTGAAAAATAAGCTTAAAGATTCCTACAGGGACTGTTTGGCTCTAAATTTTGTTAAGTGCTTTTTAGAATTTTATTAGCTTATTGCCTTAAATTTTTGTCTAAATTCTATATTAGCAAGTTAATTAGGTTAGAATTAAGTATTCCTTAGCTTGTTTAGTTCAGTTATAGCTTATTTTAGCTTTTCATCAAAAATCCAAAAATATTAAGTCAGTAGCTAGTAGTTATTTCATAGTGCTTTTTCTTTGCTTATCTGTTTTTCAAAATTAATTTGGTTTGCAATTCTAAGTAGCTCATTAGCTCTACTTTAAGTAGGTAATAAGTTTCTTGGCCTAAGGATCTACTTATAAGCTTAGTTTTAAGCTCAAAGTCTGCCTATGGACTGTTTGGTTTGTAGTTTTCATAACAAAGCTTATTTGGATTTTCAGTTCTTATTTTGTTTTCTATTGCTTATTTCTTTCTAAACCTGCTTATTAGGTTTGTCTTAGGTTAGTAGTAGCTTATTTTGTCCTTGCCTTAGCTTATTTCTACTTGTTAAGTTCTAAAATTCTATAAAAAGCCAAAAAAAAAGTAGTTAAGTAGTAACTGTTTAGTTATAAGCTGTTTAACAGCTTATTTAGGGCTTTTCATAAAAAGTTTCTTTTATTAAAAGTGTTTATTTTTAGCTTTTCTAAAACTTTGCTTTTATAAGTTTTCAAAAAAAAGGGAAGGTGGAAATCGGGGGTGAGCAAGACTCGAACCCCCGACCTCAACACCCTCAACCCTTTTATAGCAACACACCACACACCTCACTACCAACGCGCCCTGGGGACTTTTTCATTATACATTTGCAAAATTAATTATTAGTATATGTTTTCCCTTTTTAGCTTTATAAGCTGTTATAGCTTTTTACACAGCTTATTCGATAAGCTGTGTAACTAAGCTTATTTTTCCTAGGTCCGTATTAGTTCAAGCTATTTTCCATATATTTTTTAGAATTTTTATAATTAGTTTAGTATTTTTAAACATTTATTTTTATTAAAAACTTTAAAAATTCATAAAAAATAGAAAAATAATCAAAAAAATATAAATCTTTTTTAGAAAATTTTCTTTTATCGTAAAGTTTCTAGAAAAATTAGTTTTGCTTTCGTAGGGTTTAATTTGCAAAATTTCATTTTTTAAAGAACGAGATTCGTTCCCGTTTACATTTTTGTGTGTTTTTAAGCTCATTTCAACTCCGTTTTTGTTCTAGTTTTCTTTAAACTTACTTTTTAGTCAATTAGAGTCTATTTAAAAAGAAAAATTCATTTTAGGTTTAAATTTGGAAATTTAGGGTTTTTAACTGCCGTTTAGGGTTCCCGTTTTGTATTTTTAGTTAAAGTTTAATTTCCCGTTATTTGTTTTCGTACTTAATTATTATCATTTGCTTATTTTAATTTGTAGAAGTAGATAATCAAATCAATCTTTGTTTCCAATTCAAATCATTGTCCGAACAACAATCGTGGTTTCAATTTCACAAATTATTGGGGAATAACGACCCGGGAATCATACTTCCCGGTTAATATACGTATTATATTATATATATTTGTGAAGATTTTCCTTTTTACCTTTGTCCTCAAGGGTAATTTGGTAATTTTCTATCATATTATATATTTTATTATTACGTGTGTTGATTTTAAAGCAATCAGGACCGCTCGTGCTTTGATTGACGTTCACGGAGATTCTCCGTGACGGTGACGAAAGATTAATCTTGAATATGAAACATGACACTTCAAGCTATTCTAACAAGCCTAAAAAAGAATCAATCAACATGATTGACATCTACAATGTCTCTCATAAAGATTATCTTGAGGACTTGTTTGCAAATGAAAAGATAACAAATCATATGAGTGGCAATCCCACTCTAATTTCGGACCCTATTATTTCTTCTTCTCCCACACTTACTTCCTTAGAAGAAAGTGAATTAATTTGGGAAGAATTCGAAGCTTATCTAGCAAGTGATTCATTTCCACCAGGGAGTGATGATACCGACTTTGACTGGGAGGGAGATCTTCGTTTAATTGAGGAATTATTAAATAATGATCCTTCATCTCCTCTCCCTCTTTCTCATAATCCATTAAGTGGCAGTACCACTTCTTCTTCTCCTGACCATTTTCTTGAGGAGTTCGCCGATGAACTCGCTCTTATTGAGTCATTTCCACCGGGAAATGATGACATGACTCCGGAAGACGTTATTAGAGGGATAGAATATTTTCTTAACCATGATCCATTAGCCGAATATTCTCCTAATAACGATCTTATTGATACCATTCCCGAGATGTTCACCGATGAACATACTCTTGATTTTTCATCTCCACCAAAATATGATGATGCCAATGATGATCTTTTTGATCTCAAGAGCGATAATGATGAATGTGGAAAAATATTATATGATGATCCATTTGACTCCAAGGAAAATAAAATCAAATATTTTAAACTCTTGATTGATGAAATTGATCCCCCTAGATCAAGTGAACCGAGCGCCGGGCGGCCAAAGGTCGTGACCGCAGTCCGACCTCCCACCACCCCTAGGGCACAGCCGCGACGGCCCCGGCGCGGCGGCCCCCTCGTGCGTGCCGCATGGGCCAGCCTCCGGGCGGCTATGGTGGCGCCAATGAGAGCGGGGCGGGCTAAGGGTCTCGGTGGGCGCAGCTAGGCCCCATCGACCCTATGACGCCGGTTGGGCGATGGCCGGTCAGGAAGGGCCGCGCGGATATATTTTTGAACGCAAAATAATTTGAGTACCATTAAATAATTTGAAACTCTGCTTTATATAACACATTGTGAAATTTATTTAAACGTCTCTTTGAGTGTCCGTTTATCCGGACTTGTGTTTTGTGCCCTGAAGTAGCACCCCATTGTTACCATTCCGCTGCGTTGTACCAGATTTTGGGGGTGTTACATCCAAAAACTACTTTTTCGACTATTGAAACCATTTTTAAGTGTCCTACAACCTCATTTATATTTTCAATCAGAAACTCATATTTTCGAAAATGTACCATAGACTTAACCATAGACTCAACCATAAGACCGCCATAGTGTCTAGTCTAACCTAACTTCTTTTTCGCCAAAACATACCAACAAAACCACTCTTAATCTATCATAACCTCATCATATTGACTCGTCCCTATATATATATAAATATATAATAAGGATAAGATCAATAATAGAGAGATAAGTATTCTGTAAGGCTTTTAAAAGAGGAAATTACTTTTAACCAAAGCAAAATCCCTAAAAAACCTTCCCGGGTCGTTTCCCGTCGAAAACGCTTTGGCATTTAGTAGAGACACTTCTTAAAACTTGAGTACAAATGTTTAGTTCTAGTATGGGGGATCTATCGATTTGATTGTGCTTGCAGTCGTTGTTTTCACGTAATCCCGTTTTTACCACCAAAATACCAAAAAAATGAAAAAAATAAAAATTTTCAAAAATAAAATAAGTGTTTTGTCACAATTTTGACTTTCCTGCTGGGTAGAATAAGAATAAATTTTGACTCGATCGAGCGTGTTGAGCTCTAGCTTGTTCCTTAACTTTTAGACTAAGCATTCGCGGATCTTTGCGAAGAACGGAAAATGATAGAGTTAATTATGAGTTAGAGGCTAAAAAAGGATTAGCTGGAAATATTAAGAGCTCATAAGTGTAGTTTGTGGCTTTTTCTCCCATAAGCTTCTAACCGGAGTAATAATACGTGCTTTCTTCGAAAATTAAACTTAAATCAACAATTTTTGAAGTATAGTCGATATCAATAATTTTAGTCTTAGTTCAAATTTATACTTAGATTTTGTAAAAAGAAATTTTCTCTATATCAAGATAATATAAAAAAATGATGATGAGTAATAATTATAAACTGTGGGCTGATAAAAGTTTGCTGCATCTTGCCGGCTCACAACCGATG
>BQNB010065334.1:0-34979 GCA_026074375.1 Tanacetum coccineum | reverse complement strand
ACTAGTAGGTGACCTAGATAATTCAACAAGTAACATTCTGATTCCATTAAATAGTTGGACAAGTGGACTACTAGTGTATAAATTGTCATTAAGTGGTAAGTGGGTAAAGTCTTTATGAGCTAGGGTTTAACAAGATCACCATTGCTTTAATCCCTAAGATAGATTATAATCAGTAAATAAGGATGCTTTATGTGGATGCTTTAATTATGACAGAATTATTGTGTCCAGGTCTTAGGATGATGTAACGCCTAAGTCTTACGAATGATATGCCACCTTGAGAGAAGAAATTATTGCGCTAAATAAACAAACCAACTTTCTAATCGGATTAATAATGGTTAATATAGTTTTCTTATATAAGGTTCAGCCGCTCTTTTATCTTTTGTTAATTAGCTTACGTGGGTTAAAGTGCCTTGAATTGATTGTAGTCACCAACCAAACCTCTAAGGCTGAAAACCTCCCTTTCCTGTTAGAATTAGGATATTAGACTGACATAGGTATAACATAGGTTTAGAATATAATAGAATTAACATAGATTAGATAACCAAGATATTAATTAAATTGATATATTTAACCTCGCTTCAAGTGTTCGACACCCTACTTACCACGAAACTACTACCGATCGGGTATACTGCCAGTTAAAGTGTTGTTTTTGGTTTAGTCGGCAAAATATAAATTTAAAACTTGAATCATCTTAAATATACCATACAACGACAACACATCAAGTTTTTGGCGCCGTTGCCGGAGAGTAAAAATTAATCTTGATTTTTATTTGATATTTTGGTTTTTAACATTAGATTAGATCTAACCCTTAGGATTAGTGTAATTTAGATTAGTATATTATTCTGCGTATTTAATTGTTTGTTTTCATATTCTGTTAAGTTCGATACGGCGTATCTATCCCTTTAGATACGGCGTATCCAATCTGATCTGTCATACGACATATTTGCCTCCTAGAATATGGCGTATTTACTATTTTCTTTACAAATCTATTTTTCTAGAATAGCTTTACTTTGCATCATGTCTTACTTTTCAAGAACAGAATCCAGACTCCGTCCATATCATTTTGCAAGTGCCTTTGAGTAGCTCGAATGCCGGTCTAACTAGAATTTCTTGAGTTAGATCTGTAATGTTGAACTGATTTAGGACAAATGCAGAGAAGTTGAATAAGGTATCCATGAGCTCATCAAATGAAGTACGAGGTTCTTTAGCATGAGAAACTTGACTAATCTAGGTCTAAGGAGGTCGGGAGTCAACATGTTGTCTTTTATTTCAATCAGAATTAAAAGTTGGAGGTCATTCAGGTTTCTTAAACCAGTCAGCCTTGGAAACCTCCTTATTATGCGTGTTGGGTCATCTTTGTTACCCCCTTGTCAAACTCTTGATCTGTTGCACTCCCGAGTCATCACAATTGTTTTTTGTGACTTGGCTCCTTTGCTATGGGCACATACTTGCCTGAATGTTTCGTTGAGATTGGGAGGCGTCTTTAGAGGTGCTTGAAGACTTATTTTCCTTTGACCTTGAATCTCTAGATGACTCAGCTTCCTTGCTTAACTTCCTTTGTTTTGTTCCTCGGTCTGATCCATCAGAGGGGTCTTGATCTTTGTCTCTATCATCTTGACTCCTCTTTAACGTAAATACTTCACTATATGTATTGAATAGATCTTTCTTAGAGTCAGATATTTCCGATTGAGGTGCCCCCCTGTAGCGTCTTATACTAGACTACGACTAGTGCATCGATCAATGCTTATTTTTTTAATCTGGCTCTATGATGTGATTTCTTGTTTCCTCTATCTTGTCTAGAAGAATATTTGTAAGCTCAAATTCAGAGAGTGATGCGGCCGCCTCATAAGTATACTTTGGTTGTGAGGAAGACCTTGCCAAGACTACAACTTCTAATGATTCTGTGACATTTTTCTCTATCACAAGAGTTGAAAAATCTACGACTGCTTGAGGGAGAATCTGAGGAAGTTGAGTTGTAACTTCTTCTTTAATAATAGTTCTCATTGATGTGTCAACGAGTCCTATGTACTCATTCTTCTCATCCTGAGCTTCTTGTCTGCAGTCCAAATTATGTGCTTGAATGGCCTTGTTTATAGCTTCTCTAAGTTTGTTATCAATGTAATGATCAACTATAACAGGAATAGAGGAGGGTTCTTGAGCTTACTAGTCAACTTGCTTTATCTCTTACAGATCTTTTTCTAAGTTGGTGACTCTGTCATTGAACTTGAATACAAATGATAAATACATAAGAGAAGTAAATGAGGTTATTGCTTTAGAAGTTATTGGTGTTGGAGTTGGTGTTGCTTGTTGTGGAAGAAGATTGAAGAACGGAGGTGGTGGAGGAATAGTTGTAGTGAAACCGGGTGTGATTTCAGGAACTGCCATTGCTTGACGAGCTGAGGTTTCCATCAATGAAGCAATCTCATTGTCAGCTGGAGAGGGATTATCAAGATTTAGGAGTTTTCTTGTAAAGTCGAAGGAGACACAAGAACTTTGCACAAGTTCATCAGTCTTCTGTGCGTCAAGGACCGGAGTAAGTATTACATGAGCGTCTTCCTCTACTTGCTCAAACCCTGATTCTTGAGAAACATTTTTTTGTTCTGAGCCACCTTGATCAACATTGGTCATCTCAGTATCTTCATTTCCCAAATTCACATTCACATCTTTATACAGCTCCCTTAGTGACCTCATCGTCTTCTTCATTATTCCATCGTTTCTTCATCACAATCTTTTCTTTTCTTCTTTCATAGTATTCAGTGACTAGACTGAATTGAGATACAGGAATCGTGATTCTGTCTGGACCTAGTTCTATTACTATTCTGTCTCGCTTCGTCATCGTTCTTTCGTGTCATTCACCTTCTTGGTTATCATCATTAATAGCATCATCATCATTGCCACCATTATCACTTTTATCTTCAGAATCATTCTCATCATCTTCATCTTCTTCTCCACTGTCACCCCAAGAATCTTTCTCACTTTTAGAATCGTATTTGGGTACATTAGGAACCCCTGGTATAGTACCAGTTCCTTCATCTGCACCTGTGTGGTTCATGAGATGTGCTTGTTGAGGTGTCCATTTTTTTATACATTTTTTCGCGGGTTCGTTTAAAAAAAAAACCCCCTAAATAATGCATTTATGCCCAAATAGGTACTTAATCGTTTCTTTTTATGTATTTCTCATTTGGAGGGGCATTTGGATGAATTACTCGTCGAATGGGCTCATTTGGAGAAGAAAACCGGACAAGACTACCGGTCCTACACCAAACATTGATCAATAGTATTCTCTATAGTGGATGGATTACGACTCACAGATACAACGTGATTGCCGTCACCACGAAGATCAAGACGGCGTCACAAGATTCCTAAGACGGCGTCAGAGCATACGACCCAGCCCATTATCTAGAATATTCTCTTTCATGATGGCGTCACAATTAAAACGCGACGCCGTCACATCGTTTTTCCTATATATACAAACCCTAAATTTAGGGTTTTAAGTCGTGTAATGTTTAGAATAAAAAAGAGGGTATGACCATAGTTCGTTTAGCAGGTGTTAGGGATGAATTTAGGGCCTTAAAAAAACCCTTATTGTTATTCCCTCCAACTCATGTTTTAATCAAGTAAGGTTTATTTAGTCATTCAATATGTCTATGTGTTGTTTGATCTATCTATGCTCTTGCTTTATCTTTAATATGCTTGGCTAAACCTTTTATTGTGTTTATTTATGATTGTATGAAACCTAGAATGTAGATCTTAGTGGTGTTGCTTCTTGTGATGGATGTGCATGTTAGGCTCTAGAAAACTAGCTTTTGTCTGTATCGCTGTTGATATGTCTAGGGAAACATGATTGTGTAGAAAGGATACCATCGGGTAATAGTCTTCATACTACCTTGCCCCCTAATATGGTTGATCCACTTTTAATATATGTTTAATTTATCACATGCACTTAGAGTTACTCCTAGGGGCCATGTAATAGTCTGTGTCATGTACTACTTAAGTAGTGCGTTGCTCTGCGGAATAGATCTATAGTAGACACGGATGCGTGTAATTTCGATTCTTGACTGAGAATAGTTAATTAATCCATCACAAGATAAAAAAATGGGTGACAATACTGGACAACAACTAGGAGAAGCAATCTAGGGAGTAATACATGATTAAATAAACACATTCTTTTATCTTAGCGCGTTGTTTCATACGTAGCGGAGAATATATTTAGTTTTAATAGTGTAAAAACTAAAACAACCTCTCTATCATATGATTGTACTGGCTTTCCATAAAAATCATAAAATACAAAAATAAATCTATCTCTCTAAGACCTTTAGAAGTTTGTTAGACCGTGATCAAAGTCTTCCCAATCTATTCCTCGAGAGGTGTACCGCAATAACTACTCCCTCGAGTTTTGCCTTTACTACTACTACAACAGTTTAAGGTTCTCCGCTAGGGTGTTGTAAAATTTCTTGTAGAATTCCTACGACGACCGCATCAAGTTTTTGATACCGCCGCCTAGGGAATAGTTAGGTTCTGATCATAGTTTAACTTAGTTCTACTCACTTGAATCCTTTCAAGTGAGAATTTAAATTCCGCATATTAGCTTTCTTATAGTCTATCTTTTCTTCGTGTTATCTGTTTCGTAACCTATTCTCATCAACCACCATGGGAGACGAGAATCCTATCCGTACTCTAGGAAACTACTCTGAACCTAGCCACGAGGGCTACTGGAATACCATCGAGCTCCCCACAGGGAACAACGCGGTACCTCTTCGATCCGACATCATTCGGTTGGTGCAAAATGGATTCTTATTCCACGGACTTCCGCCCTAGGATCCAAATCAACACCTCAAGGAATCTCTTAAACTTGTGGACTCACTTGACCTTGACGGTGAAAATAGGGAAAGAACGCGCCTACATTTATTTCAATTTTCCCTATGCGATCAAGCTAGCAATTGGCTTGAACGTCTTCCAGCAGGATCCATCACCACATCGGAGGATCTTACTACCCGATTCCTTGCTCAGTTCTTTCCACCAGGAAGGACCGCAAAACTCCGCAACGATATCTTGATGTTCCCATAACATCATGGAGAATCTTTATCTAAAGCATGGACTCATTTTAAGGACTTACTCCAAAAAGTCCCTCATCATGGCATCGATCGTTGGCTTCAAATCCAAATTTTCTATGATCATGTCTCCTTTCATCTTAAGTATGAAATTGACCGCACCGCCGGCGGCAAACTCCATAATAAGAACACCGATGAATCTTAGGAAATCATTAAGAACCTTGCCTTTTACGACAATGAAGGTTGGGATGAAACAAAAGAATTCGTCAAACCGGTCAAGGCCATTTCTACATCATAAGGCATCTCGAAAACACCTGACCAGAGACTTCTCGAGCTCGAGGACCATATTAACTTCTTACTAAAAGGGGCACGACCAACACCCACATCGAGCTTAGCTCATACCCCTCAAGCTTATGCCAATGCAGTGCATTCAAACTCCCATCCGCAAAATAAAAATAAACCACCAAAACTGAACACTTTCGCTTTTCGTGAACATACAGGTCCAAGTCCTCAACCACAAGCATTAGGAACTAGTTTCGAGGCTCGAGTAAGGGATTACATGGCTGCGCATACTGAAAGAATGGAGAGATTTGAGAACACTATCTTTAAGCAACGTGAGGAAATCAATGGTAGGATGACTGAAATGTTCGGGCTTCTCAAGGAACTCACGACCAGCAGAACCCCTAAGAAAGTATTGATAAGGGAAGAAACTAAATTCCTCGTCACCAAGAACTCTCGGTCAAGAATCCGAGTAGGAAAGAAAAAGGAGAAGGAGTATAAAATATTACCTGGGGGACCTGCTTATGAAGCGATTCTTAAGAAAAAGATAACAAAGAAGGAGGACATCAGAGGGAATTTCAAAATACCCTGCGGCATAGGGGACCTTAAGCACGTGAACGCCCTCGTCGATTAAGGGTCCGATGTGAACGTTATGCCCTACTCCACCTACATGAGACTTATCGACGAAAGGCCTGCTAAGACAGACATTAGATTATCACTAGCTAGCCACTCATACATTTACCCCTTAGGAATTGCTGAGGATATGTTAGTAGAGGTTGCTGAACATGTATTCCCTGTAGACTTTGTGATTTTGGATATCAAAGAAAACAAAAAGAGGCCCTTCATCTTAGGAAAACCATTCCTGACAATAGCCAAGGCCACATTTAAGTTTGATACTGGCACCATAACTCTAAGGTTAGGAAAAAGTAAGATAAGTTTCCATAGGATATCTGATTCCTCCTATATTACCGACAGAGGAGTTAAGAACGACATAGAGCCTATAGCCCCAATCATTAGTGTAAATAGGTTAGTGCTAGAATAGGAAAAAAGAATAAAACTCCACTTAGAAGGAGTTGAAGTTCAACCCAATAGAGGAGGGTGAGTTAACCAACTTCAAAGAAAATAACCCGCTCACTGTTAAATAGAAAGAGAGAAAGTATAATGGTACAGATATAAGAAGAAGTCACGTAAAGACGTTTGTGACCTTTGAGTCTAGACTACAAGACTCGTTAATAAAGAGAAAAGCGCCTGTTCTTAGGATGGCAAGACCCATTTAGCTGTTCCTGCAAAATTAGGAGAGTCATGTGTGTTTTAATCCTTTATAGCTTGCTTATTATTTTGAACTATCTTGGTAATCATGCTTTGTATTGTCTTTAAACCTCTCTTAATTTCAATCAAAGGTATTTGCAAACAATAAGTGTAGGGGTATTTATGGCTTTTTGAGCCAATTTCAACATGTTAACATGAAATTATTAGATTTAATTCACGTCATATGAATGAATTTGTTAAATTCTTAGGTTTTACTACAGCATTTGTCCCATGAATTTACTTATGGATCAAGTGCAGGAAATTTTTCATCAAAAACAAAATTTTTGTTTTCACAGACTGTGGAGACGGCGTCAGATTAAACACGCCGACGCCGTCACCACGTCACCTGTGAAGGGGTCACACAAACCCTGACGGCAGTCAAACACCCAGGTCCAAGATAAACTTCAAGTTCTAATTATTTTGAAATAAACTTGCTTAACCATTTTTAATATTTGTAACACTTCTGTTATAAACCTGCAAAAAACCTAATGAGTTTAACAATTCATATTGTATATTGGTTTATCGCACATTTTATGCTTGGTGTAGCTGTCGTTTTCTTTGATTACAGGTTATATTCGATGAGAAGAAGCTTGGAAATTCTTAGGAAGTTTCATTGGATGATTCTTGGAGGACGATTTAACCAGTTATCGCATGTTTCTTCTCCATTTTTGAGGTAAACCAGGGAAGTACTTGTTTATTTCTCGTGTTTTCATATTCCGTTATTCGTTTTCAAGGGTACATTTTAGAGAAAACATTGGACACGTTAAAATTATGTGTTGGGGTATGTGATGTCATTTTGTTATTCAAAAAAAAAAAACAAAAAAATTTAAAAAATGACGAATAGAAAGTGTTTGATGTGAGTTTGTGTAGAGTTTGTAGATCTTTATTCGAATCTTGGCTTATCACCAACCTTTAAAGTGTATTCGTGGTAAATAATTATCGACCCTGACACTCCAATTCCTAACCAAATCCACCCAAATGTTTCTATCTTTCCGGTTTTTCCATTTATATGTTATCTTCCCTTCACCCTACAAACCACCTTTATAAAATACTTTTAGATTAGTAAAGATAATACTTGAACCTAGCTGGTGGATGTTTGATCCTTTTACCAAGCCTATGGTAACATTTTATGCTATTGACAGGTAATGAGTGTTGCTTTGTTCATTCTCCCCATATGTTATAATTTTATTATACACCCGAGTGAAAGAGAAAATCCCAAACACTTATGTGAGGTGCTAGTGTATACTTTCCGTGCTATTAATTACAAGGTCTAGAAGGTTGTGTTGTAAAATACTTTTAAAGAGTAAGTAAAATGACCTCTCATATTGTTATTGTCTAGGTAGAAAAGCCCATTTGCTTGAGGACAAGCAAATCCCATATGTAGGGGTATTTGATGAGGTGTCATTTTATACACTTTTTCTGGGTCATTATAACCCATTAAATCATGGTTCTATACCCAATTATAGGTACTTAATCGTTCCTTTTTAGGTATTTCTCATTTGGAGGGCATTTGAAAGAATTACACGTGAATTGGGCTCATTTAGAGAAGAAACAGACAAGACTACGGACCTACACCAACATTGATCAAGAATTTCTCTATAGTGGCTCGAGACGGCGCCACAGATACAATGTGACGCCGTTACCACGAAGATCAAGACGGCGTCACATGATTCCAAGACGGCGTCAGAACATACAACCCAACCTATTATCTAGAATTTTCTCTTTCATGACGGCGTCATGATTAAAACGCGGCGCCATCACAATGTTTTTCCTATATATATAAACCCGAATTTAGAGTTTTGAGTGTGTAACTTTAGAATAAGAAGAGGGTACGAACCCTAGTTCATTTAGCAGTTGTTAGGGTTGAATTTGGGGCTAAAAACCTATTTGTACTTCACTCCATACTCATGTTTTAATCAAGTAAGGTTTATTTAATCTTTCAATATGTCTATGTGTTGTTTGCTCTATCTGTGCTCTTGCTTTATCTTTAATATGCTTGGCTAAACCTTCTATTATGTTTATTTATGATTGTATGAAACCTAGAATGTAGATATTAGTGGTGTTGCTTCTTGTGATGGATGTGCATGTTAGGCTCTAGAAAACCAGTTTTGTTTGTATCGCTGCTGTTGGATATGTCTAGGGAAACATTGATTGTGTAGAAGGATACATCGGGTAAAAGTCTCTTACTACCTTGCCCCTATATGGTTTGATCACTTTTATATATTTAACATCGCACTTAGTGTACTCCTAGGGGCCAGGTAATAGTCTTCATACTACCTTACTGTCTGCGTTGCTTCTAGCAGAATACTAAGTAGTCGGCGGGTTTGTGAATCGTATTCATGACTTAGGAACATCAAGCACACATGAAATAAGTTACATACAGGATCTTCACAGAGGGTGACATAAGGCAACAACCTATAGAGAAGCAGCTAGGGAGTTAAATAACATGATTATAAATACGATCTTTTATCTTATTGTTGTCACTATGTAGCGTAGAATATATTTAGTTTAAGAGTTAAAAACCAAACCACCCTCTCAAAATAGATGTTTTACATTGCCTTTCCATAAAACATAAATATACAAATTATCTTCTCTCAACCCTTTAGAATTTTGTTACGACCGCGATCAAGCTTCCAATCATTTCCCGAAGTAAACAATACAACCCCCCCGAGTCTTGCCTATACTACTACTATAACGATTAGGTGCTCTGCCTAGGGAGTTACAAATACTTCTTGTAGAAGTCCTACGATGACCGCATCATTTCTCATCAGGAACCCTTGATTCAAAACTAGTTCCATCACCTGATCCACTTGCTTGTGAGATATACAAGTCTTTCTTGCTTCGTTTAGTAGCCTCCTTGAGCTGAGCAGCTTCAGAAAGAGCTACTTCTAAGAGAACATTTAGACCCTTTCCTCTGTCAGCCTTAACCAGTTATTTATGTGTCTTCTTCTTAGTTGGGTTTAGGTTTGGGAGTAGCAACTTTATTATCTTTTGAAGACTTCTTCTTTGGAAGGGATTCCTCAGATGAGATGTTCTGAATCGGATTTTCTTTTGGTTTTCCTTGAGATTGAGGTTCGCTCCCGAAGCAATTGCATATATAAATCTTGTAGGCAACAGAGTCCAGCATGGGCTTGATTCGTCATGCTAAGGAAGGATTGCTCCATAATATGAGTGTTGCATGTCTGGAGAACAAATCTCATTGTGCCTAGTTAGCTATCATCCTAGCAAGTATGCGTGAACATTTGTTTCTCATTGAGGAGATAGACTTTCCTTTTCAAGGAAGTGATGAATGATTATCTTCTTGAATCTTGGATAGAACATCTTATCTTACTTCTTAGAATCTATGTTGTCAATTTGGTAAGCCAAGTCCTCCCAGATTAATGTGACAAAATCTTGATTCTTCTTGTAGTACATTCCCCATAGGATTTGTACTATTGAGAGTCGAATCTTTTCCAGACCAGATACCTTACCATAGAGGCACTTGTTGATGATGGATGCAAAGGTTATCCATGGTTGGTGTAGATGATCAACAATAACATCTGTGATGTACTTGATTCCTCCAGTATGACCAAGTTCACGGATGAATGATAGAGCTTCCTCTTCAGTAGGTGGTTCATCAAATGCTTTACCCGAAACCTTAGGACATATGTTAAGAATTTCTCTAAATGCTTCAACATTCATAGAGAACCTTTTCTTGTCGATCTTGAATTGATAAAATGATTTGTGTTTGATGACGGTAGCCTAGACTTGATGCATATAGATGACGGGGACTTCAGCTGTGATAAGGAATGCAGGATAGCATGTAGTAAGAGCAAGAGCATCCAACGCTACTTGGTACGTGGGTTCCTTTGGCTTCATTCCTGGATTGATCCTCATGTTGCATTTGCCAATAACCCGACGGTTCTCAGGAGCAACAAGGGCATTGTCCAATTCAATTTGTTAAGCTTTGGTTGTAATGATTCTGCTAAGAGTTTGCCAATACAGTTTATACATAACCAAGTTTATATATGACACTATAAGGCATTCAGTTTAATGACAGGTATGCATTTATCAAACGTTGTCTAGATTGCATAATTAACCAATTTTAATTAGCTACCTAAACTATGTTTTAATTCGCCTCCTAAAGGAAGTGCTAATTCGCCTTCTAAAAGAAAAGTGTTAATTCGCCTCCGTAAATAAAGAGCTAATCGCCTCCTTAAGGGAATTGTATAATTCGCCTCCTTAAGAAAATTGTCTAATTTATCTCCTTAAATAAAGAACTAATTCGCCTCCTTAAGGGAATTGTCTAGTTCGCCTCCTTAAGAGGTGGACTAATTCGCCTTCTTAAGAGGTGGAGTAATCCGCCTCCTAAGGGGGTGGATTAATTCACCTCCTAATGGGGAATTAATTCGCCTCCCAAAGGGGAATTAATTCGCCTCCTAAGTCAAAATTTAATTCGCCTCTTTCTCACTTTTTTGCCTAATTCGCCTTAGTTTTTTCAAATTTATAAGCTAAGTGATTTTAGGCATCATAATTCATTTATTCAGGCATCTTAGCAACTCATAACATTATAAGAACCATTTTCATCAATAATAAAGCACAAAATTTGCCACAAAGCTCATAATGAACACAAATTCACATAAATGTCATAAAATATGTTTCATTCATGTTCAATCAAAAGATATAAGGGATCCAATGCATACAAGGATATGTCCTAATACTTTCTAAACACAAACCCACTAACTTATTACAAGTTTGACCCTAAACACACATTTTCGCATACAAAATCAAATCAAAACATAAGCATACGTTAACTATATTCAAAACTGAATTAAACGAATGTTATACACCCTTGGACGAACTAAACCCCTCAATCAATTTAGAATTTTATACACTTTTGATTTTGAAGAACCCTAAATTAATTTTTAGGGTTTTCGCACTCAAAAACAGATTATACTCCAATTCCTTTGAGAGACGAGACGTTTAGGGTGTAGGGAACATGTTTCTAGATATACCTTAAGCTTGAAATGGATTGGTTGATATGATTTTGATGATGACGATTTGAATGAATAGGAGGGAGGGAAAAAATTAATAAGTGTGTGTGTTACTGTGTGACGAGCGGGTAGGATGGGGGTGTTTATGTTGAAACTTTGAGATTTTGACATAAATACCCCCAGTACTTTATATCCTTTAGCATTTTTCATTAATAAGTTAACAAAGGCATAATATGGTTTGACAAATAGCATAAATAGTCCCTATTGTTTTTATCAATTATCCCTGCATTTATTTTTGCTATTATTCCCCTAAAAGGCATAATACACATTACAGGTTAGGCTATGTAAGCTAAAATTAATTAACTCCCCTTTAATTGTTAACCCGTTATTGTTTAAAACCTTTTTCCTTTATCATAAACTGATTTTATGAAGATATTTGACATTTCCCCCCCCCCCCCTAAACAATGACCCCATTTTTTATTTAAATGAGTTGTAGTCGTGTTTGTGTAGTCAATTATCTTGAAAATGATTTTCAGATGACTTTCAAATATTAATCTTTAAATTTTGAAAACAACACGATAGAAAATAAGATTTCTCTTATTTTACCACATAAGTGCACTGACACGTACACTCATGGAATATAGGAAGCACGGGTTGTGATGCAAAGTAATCACAGAGGCCTTTGCTATGGTCTTTAAAGTAGGACCTTGCTCCGTGCGAATAATTCACAGTTAAGAGGTCAAGTTTCCTTTTGAAATTCTTGCCTTTAGAGATGAACGGGGTGGTTGCATAAAAAATAATAGCAAGCCATTTTTGGATGTTTTAAAAGCGTGTAGACTTCTCGTTCGGAACTTCATTTACAGCCTTGTTCATTATTAAATGGGACATTTCTAGTCATATAATCATAATTTGTCATCAATTTGCAAATAAGAATGTCATAGATACATATTTTTATATTTTTCTGATTGTTTAATTTTGTATTTTGTTTTTATAAAATTTTATAAGAAGTGAAAAATCTTTTTGTTTTTTGTGATTTTATTCTTATAATATTATACAGAGGATATTACGAATAGTACACACTATTCTTCGGCTTCATCTGCCAGTTCTTTCAGAGTCTCAGGAGTAAAACTTCTCATTCCCAGCTTGTCGATAAGGAATTCAATTCTTTCTCGACATAAAGCCTTGGTGAAGATGTCCGCCAACTGATATTCCGTTTCTGGACAAAAGTAAGCTCGAGACTCCATCTTCAACTTGCTCTTTTATAAAGGTGGTATCTGATGTCGAATGCTCTGATCGTGAATGTTGAACATTGTTGCCGCATTAAGGCCAATAACGCTTTTGTTATCACAGTAGACATTGGAATTTTATTGAATCCAAGGCATAGTCGGTAGTTGTGATTCATCCAAAGGACTTGAGCACAACAATACCCGGTCAAGGCTCTATATATTCTAGCTTCCGTACTGGATATTGCAGCGTTTTTTCTACCATTTTGATGACGAGCTATCTAACGTCTGTCTCCGATAAACAGTTGAATACTTCTATGATGTACTACGTCTTGTAATCTACAAACCCGTACAGCGATCAGCATCTACAAAAGCTGTTAGAGCAATAGCAGAATCCTTCGAGTACCATAGTCTCTGATTGACGGTTCCTCTTAGATATCAAAAGATTCTTTTTATAGCAAGTAGGTGCTTTTCGGTAGGCCATGCCTGATACCGAGCACACATACAGACAACATATACCAGGTATGGTCTACTGGATGTTAGATACATAAGGGTGCCAACCATGCCACGATAATGTATAGGATCAAAGGACTTTTCCCTTGTGTATCCTCATCAAGTTTAGATTTCTCCACATTGGGAGTATCACTAGGTCACCAAGTATTCCATTTCGTATTTCTTAAGTGATTCTAGAGCATATTTTAATTAGTTTACAAAGATGCCCCTGGACTCTGTGAAATCTAAAGTCTTAGAAAAAAAATAATATTTTGCCCATCATTGACATCTTGAATTTAGAACACATTATCTCAAAAAACTTATCACATAGTTCAATAGTAGTAGAAGCAAAAATTATATCATCAACATAGCTTTGTACCAGGAGGATATCTTTGCCTTTTCAGCTGATGAACAATGTGGGATTAACCGTGCCTTTGGAGAATCCTTGGGATATCAGAAACGATAACAATAGATCATACCATGCGCGTGGAGCCTGTTTCAACCCATATAGAGCTTTCTTTAGTCTTTACATGTGATTAGGATTATCTGGATCCACAAATCTATCCGGTTGGCTAACGTAGACTTCTTCACGCAAAATACCATTAAAAAATTCCGCCTTTACATCCATCTGGTAGACGATCATATTCATATGAGCAGCAAATGCGAGAAATATCCGAACAGCTTCTAGTCTAGCCACAGGAGTAAAGGATTCTTCGAAATCAATTCCCTCTTCCTGACGGTATCCATGGAGTACAATCTAGCCTTGTTTTTCACAAGTTTCCCTCCAATTCATACAAGTTCGACCTTATATATCCATTTTAAAGTAATACCCATCACTTTATCTAGACGAGGAACGAGTTCCCAGACTTTAAGACGTTCGAATTCATGTAGCTCTTCTTGCATTGCCTCAATCCAGCATGACTGAGTTAGTGAATCTTTATACGTCTTAGGTTTAACTAAAGTTAGGAAGGCATCATAGTAGCAGAACATGGCTTGTTTGTGTAATTAGAGTCTTGTGGAAACGGGTCTGGAAAGGTCACCAATTATGTTTTGTAATGGATAATCTTTTGTCCATTTACTGAGGTGTTCTAAGATTGGAGCGTCTGAGAACACAGTAGTAGAGATAACATCCGATGATGAGGATTCTTTAGAAATAGTTTCTGGAATTGGAATGCCAAAATAAGGATCATTGCTCATATTTGCAACCTCAATATCATGTGACTCTTCTTTAGCACAGAGAGGAATTGTTTGGGATTGTGATTGTGGAGTGGTTTGTAAGGTACTTGGTGAGGGTGCATCTTGATCAACAGTTGTCGAGGAAGGTGAACCGATTGACTCAACAGGAGCTGGAGCTTCTTCTACAGGAATTGGAGAGGCAACGTTAGCTGGAGGAGAGAAGAACTCATCAAACACGGGTTGAAACACAAGATCCCATTCATGCCTCGATAGTGGTACAAATGGTGCTAAAGGAGGAGGGTTTGGAACGAGTCCTGAACTGGGTGTTGTAGGAGTAAGCGCGGGTTCTCAACTGCTTTGTTCAGAAGCCATTGTCGTCGGCTCATCAAAATCGACGTGGATGGTTTCAATAATTTTTCTGGTACGTTAGTTGTAAATACAATAAGCTTTCTTCTTGGGTGCATATCTAATGAAAATACCTATATCAGCTTTAGCTTGAAGTTTGCCCAAATTCTCACTATCATTGTTTGGGTAACAAAGTGCACCAAAAACGTAAAGGTAGGATAAATCTGGTTTTCTATCATGTAAGAGCTCATAAGGAGTTTTTCCATGGCGACGTCGTATAATGGATCGGTTTTGGGTGTAACATGCGGTAGCAACTGCTTCGGCTTATAGAAATAAAAGAGCTTTTGTATAGATTAACATTGTTCGAGCGGTTTCAACAAGAGTATGATTTTGACATTCAACAACACCATTTTGTGTGGAGTTCGCGCAACCGATGTTTCGTGAGAGATGCCAACCTATTCATAGTAGTCTCGCAGAGTTTGATTAACAAACTCAGTTCCATTATCTGTACGAATGTTCCTTACAGCTGCATTCAATCTAACTTGTATCATTTTCAGAAACTTGATTATAAAATCAGGAGCTTCATCCTTTGATGCTAGAAACTTCACCCATGTGAACCGAGAGTAATCATCCACAATGACGAGGATGTACCTTTTTACCATTTACGTTTGCAAATGCAGTAAGGCTACAAAGATCCATTGTGCTGAATGATATAGTTTCTTCTTGATTGGTGTTGTCTCAAGGATTTAGGTTTATGTGATTGTTTCTTGCTTTTTCCCATGGCACATGCAGAACAAAAATGGTCTTTTTAATTTGGAGTCTGGAAGACCAGTACTAGACCGTGTCTGTTTGGAAGTGATTAATAACACCAAAATTCAAATGAGATAGGACAATGATGCGCCTTAACCTAGACGTTTAATCTTTGTGGCTTTTGGCAAAGAGAAACCTTATTTTAGGAGAAGACGCCATCATATCCCTAAGAACAGAGGTACAATGTTAGTTCCTCAGAGCCTGAGGAGTAATCTACACCTTCTAGAGTAGAATAAAGCATTGTTATGTTTTTGAAAAGCTAACGTAAAGATCGGAGTCTCTGAATTGACTGACATGAGAATATATTGTGTCCTAGTCTCTTCCATATAATATAATCCTTGAATTTCGGTACGACTTGCAGAAAATATCCCCCATACGACACAGTTGACGTTCTCTATTTGATAATTCTCCATTGACCCATAATCTTTCAAACTTGGTCGTTATCGAATTTGACCTACGAAGAAATTATGAACAAAATTGGTGAGCTTACGGGAGCGATCTTCGGTCATGTGCTTTGGAGTAGCCAGAGCGCCAAAATTACCAAGTAGAACAATTTGGGGATAACCTGCATTCGATAGAGAAGAGAGGATGGAGCATGTGAACAGTATCGGATCCCCGTAGATGTACCACGGTTCCATATGTTGCAGTTCATAGATTTTTACAACCTTAGGTTTTGCTTTTAGGAATAGATTATAGGTAACTTTAAGGACTCTTTGTATATACTTTAGTTACTACATGTTCATGTGCAACTACTTCAAAAGGAATGGGAACCCTAAGAGGCACTTTATTAGTGGCGGTAATCCTAGTTAAAGGGCATACATTTCTAACTAAGGGGAAAGTCCTTTCAGTGGGTTTCCATTTATATCCAACAGAGTTAAACACTTTTCCAGTAGGTTTCCATTTTGTTCTTTTTTTATTTTTCTTAGAGGCAGATTTAGCACGCACATTCATATTATTCACCTAATCAATTAAACACATAGCATGATTAGCATCAAACAAACATTTATTGCATACAGAACAAGAGCCTGGGCACCTTTAATAGGATGCCTAACATGTTCATTACAGACATTTTTAGAATCAGAGTTCTGTTTATTCAACTTAGATTTAACTTTCCTAGATTGGACTTCTACTTTATTCTTCTCATTACTACTTGGTGTTGGCGAAATCCTATCATTCTTTGTATTTCCTAAAGGCTTTGATCCGTTAGCAATAGTTGAGTTTTCTCCTGTTTAGAAGATAATAAAGATTCTGTTAGTTATTTGAGGTATGTTGGACTTATGATGCGGCCGTGGCCAGATGTATTTACTTGTTAGTTTCCCCGTTTTTAGTCAAGAGTAGTCTAAAACACTAGTGTGAGCAAATCGAAAACTGTGTTTCTTTCTTTATTTGTTTTTATTATTGATAGGCTGTTGATCGCAACTAATTTCTCATCTAGGTTTGTGAATTATTAGGCAGAGTATCTATAACATAAGCTAGATATTCTTGAATTAGGCTTATCTCATTACATACATGCTGAGTAGGTTGCACTATCTAAAGGGTTTTGTGATTTAGCTTGTTCAACTACCTCCCTAAGATTTGAGCTTGTTTCCATGTATGCTTATAGGGTAGTATTCATTGCGCTTCCCTATTATCCCCCTAACCTTATGAGCCAAAAATTAGTGGGTCAACGCCTTATACACAAACCTAACTTTCTTGACATTGTTCATGGGTTTGACAGTAACCTTCTTAGCACTAGGTGTTATCGCATTAGGGCACGTATCTTGAACATATACAAGCAACTCCTGAATTCTTGTGGCATACTTACAGGCAAGGTCTAACTCGCTATCTAAAGGTTGTTTCGCCTTAGCTTGTTCGACTATTTCCCGAAGAATATTAGCTTGTTCTTGAGTGTTCCTAAGATAGTCTATGTGAACTTCCCTATTTTGCAATAACCTAGGAGGCAACGGTTCTAAATCAAGCTTGAACATGCCTGGAGCAATAGTGGTGGCAGAAGGTGTGTGTACAACATTTTCAACAATTTCTTTCCCTTTTAATTTTCGTAAATCGTTTTTCAATGATGTTATCACAAAAACCTTGTCTTGAATTTGAGCTTTTAAATCCTCATTTTCCACAGATTTTAAGTTCAGTTTGTTAATTAAAGAGTCACTTTGTTCTTTATGACGAACACGTGTCTGTTTGATTGAGTCAAACTGATCTTTAAAAACCTGTTTCACATGATTAATTTCATTACAAAGACGTTCGTTCTCAGAAAGCAATTTTGCCACACTATTTTCCAGTTCCTTATTTATGGGCTCAAGATCACATTTATCAGGATTAACGTTCTCTTCCTTGGTATTCTCTCTCAAAGATTTAATAGTAGCCTTCAACTTACAAATGGTCTTGTCTTTATCTTGTAGCCGAGCTTTCAAATCATTGATTTCAAAATATTCTTGAATTTCAACAGCATTTTGATTAACGCAAGATTCATCGTTTTGAAAAACTTCTTGTTGTAAATGCATTGATGATTTGAGAGAAATACAATGTTTTTCAAGTTGTGAATAATTTTTGAAAAAATTATTATATGCTTGTTTGGATTTGGAAAGCTCAGCATCAATATTCAAACACTTTTCACACGATTCACACTCTTGCATTTCCATATTCACATAATCATTATTCAAATACATAGAATTCATCACAGCTAACATTACATCTTGAGACATGATTTTTTATAAGAGTCGATCATTTTCCAAAAGAATTTCTTTCTTAGCAATTTCAAACATTGTTTATCAACTAAAGACTATTGAACAGTCGCGTCTATTTGGTCAAAAAATGTTTGTACTTCCGTTATTTCATTTAGAAGATCTTTATCAAACACATTAAAGATGTCTTTTAAAGATTTTAGAAATGGAATAATTTCATTGTTAAAAATAGTTTTAGTATGCTCAAACCCCCATTCACCTTCTTCAAGAGCATTAGGTGGTGTCCTGTTCTTCACAACAGAGTCAAACTAGGTAAGGTGGAATTTGAGCTTTTTAAGGCTTGCATTCACCAAACTCACCTTAGGTAACTCACTGGGAACTTCCACTATGACAGGTGGTGTGTGAGAAGATTCAATGGATGGATTGAGTATATGAAACCAAAAGGCTTGTTCAGCCGATACTTTTTGTTGTGGAGAAAAACGTTTTCCAAAATCGTCAGTTAGTCTATTTAATTTTTCATAATCAATAGGTTTATGAGAAATTTGCTTGGCAATAACTTTAGGATCTTTTGTTTTTTCAGACATTTTTTATAGACTCTCTTCTTCCAAAATTAATGTTTCTTCATCATCAATCATAGGTATAGCAACATGTGTATTAGACAAAACAACACCATCATACAAGGTTGGTTTCATCCGCTGAGCTTTCCTAAAATAAAATGGATTTTGATAACCTAGAGCTTGTTTATGTGTATTATCATAAAACGCTTGTGGCTTAGTTAACATGTGCATTGTTTGTGTAGATTGACCCACTTTACAAATGATATTATCAAGTTCCTTAATCTTCTTTTCCAAATCAATTTCATTTTCCATATATTTATTTTCCTTTTCTTTGGATTCATTTTTCTGTTCCTTATTGGCCTTCTCCTAATTATTCACATGATTAATCATTTGTTTGGACATTTGTTTAATCACATATAAAATCATTGAATCTTGTTGTGCCTGCAAATTAGTATCTTGAACAGTTGCCTGTTGTGTTTCTTACAAATATTGAGAATACAGAATGATATTGCTATCACTAGATATCTCGTTATCTGTAAAATCCATAACTAGTTATTGTTCAAAATCCTGCAATGCATGCACACTTTGATTATCCATATCATTCAGATAGGTTTCAGAATTAGGTACCTTTGAGATAATGTCAGAATCATAGTTGGAAATGTTGTCCATAAGAACCGCTTGTGCAGTCGAGAGATCATCACAGTCAGAATCATAAGTATCAAGATCCTCAGTCTGGAAAGCCGCATTATGAGGAATGACTGTCTGAGCTTGACTTGCTAGAATTCCTAGATATGCAAGAAATATGAGTTGCTTCTCATCCAATATTTGTCCAGCTTCCTGAGCTTCTGCTAACATTGCTTTCTCCTTATACCATGCAGCATTCCTTGGTTGTTTTGGCTGAGTGCATTGCCTAGCCATATGTCCTTCACCTTGGCAGTTGTAGCATTTAACAACTCTAGCTTGTCCACTTGTTGTATTTCCTCTTAAACTAGTAGCATTGCCCTTATATGTTGTACCAGAATAATTTTGCCCTTGTCTCCCCTAAACTTGTTGCACGGTAACCCGACCATCTTGAATAGTGGCTCGGTTTCTTGGATTAGAGGAAGTTATGAGCTGATTATTGGTAGAAGGAAACCTTGAAGAAGCTACAGCCGTTAGAAATACCATTTCTTTATTGAGACAAGCAATCGGATTCTCTCAGGGAGAAAAATACAGGACAGCAAAACCTGTGTCTCCAATTGGTGATTCAGTCATAAAAGTATGTAGGGTTGAGGTGATTGATAAGCCTTACTGTGGATTACTTGTGTAATAGTTGGAGGTTTGATGATTTATTTGAGACTGAAATTGGGTTAATTTTTTTTGTGGTGGGGGATTTTAGTGGAATGGTGAATGATGAATTGAGTTTTGTGATGGATAATGAGATGAGTATTGTTGATTGGGTTGAATTGATGCATGATGTGATGGTGAAAATTGTTGTTGAAGTTGAGGATTGTTGTAAGGAGATTGATAAGTGTTGAAGTGAGGTGGTGTTATCTGCTGATTTGCAACGAATGCAAGTGGATCTTGATTGCGTTCACGCATAATACGAACTTCATTTGCATGGATTTTGTGTTGTTCAAGATATGCATGAAGTTGATCAAAGTTGGAGGTATGCAAATCTTTAACAAGCTTGACATCAGTCATAAACTTACTCCATTCACGTGGAAGACTGTTTAAGAACTTGGTATTAACTTGAAATTGCTCCATTTTTATCTTGTAGATGTTCATATCATTAATCAGCTGGGTAAATCGCAAGTAATACGTATGAAGTGATTCCCCCTTGATGTGAGTAAACTTATCAAATGCATCATACAGCTTACATTCTCTTTCTTGCTTTGTCAAAGATGTACCTTGCATTA
Organism: Tanacetum coccineum; assembly: GCA_026074375.1. Lineage (NCBI taxonomy): Eukaryota > Viridiplantae > Streptophyta > Magnoliopsida > Asterales > Asteraceae > Tanacetum > Tanacetum coccineum. The sequence goes on along the minus strand of BQNB010065334.1, from coordinate 14,189 downwards.
GTAATTGAACTCTCTCCCATAAATCTTTGGCAACTCTGTGATGATTCACAAGTGAATAGATATCAGCAGGAAGACCTTGAAGAATGATATTGGTAGCTTTCATATCACAATCAGCTTGAATTTTCTGAGCTGCAGATAATTCAGCATATTTCTTTGTTCTGATCACACCGTTCTCTTCAACCGTAGGCCAAATGAGAGGACCATGTTCAACTGATTTAAGTATCATTCTTCCATGCTCTCTATTTTGTATGTATAATTTCATTCTACTTTTCCAAGAATCATACAAGTCTTTATCCAACATAGGTGGACGATTGTCAGCACCGGAGAGTATCATGTACTCAGCAAGAGTATTCTTTTATCCAAGTGAAATAATTGGATCCATTTCAATGTGATAAGATTAAAATGATCGGACAGTGATTGGAGGTTGTTGTGTTAAAGTGAGTTTTGACTAATGAGTATAAGGCTTTTGGAATACATAGGATTTTACAATTCTTGATAAACCGGGAAAACAAGTTTTCACGGGATTTTACAAATTAAAGAACAACCGTATAATTCTCCTAATGAACGTGTATAGTTCTCCCTTAAAAAATGTATAAATTGCCCTTGCAAATATACACGTATAAATCTCCTTCACAAAAGGAATGTATAAATCGCCTTTAAAAAAATGGATGTATGAATCGCCTTTGTTAAAACAGAGTGTATAAATCGCCTTTGTTAAGCAGAGTGTATAAATCGCCTTTGTTAAACAGAGTGTATAAATCGCCTTTGTTAAGCAGAGTGTATAAATCGCCTTTGTTAAACAGAGTGTATAAATCGCCTTAACAAAGTAACTCGTATAAATCGCCTGAAGGGAAGTCGTATAAATCGCCTGAACAAAGTAACTACGTATAATTCACCTTAAGGGACAAGTATAATTCGCCTGAACACATAAGCTCGTATAATTCGCCTTAAGGAACGTATAAATCGCCTGAACTACTACGAAACTTAAAAATAAAAAATCTTAAAAAGACTCACTTTTTAACGTTTTTACCCGATTTTTCTTGTACTTCTTAACTATCTAAGACTATTAGAACCTTAAAAACATAAACTTTAATGTTTTTGACATGAAAATTTTGAAATTAAGATTCTTGGTACAAACCCCTCTTTTTAACCAAAAAGACTCAAAAAGATGAATTTTTTATGGTTTTTGAAAGTTTTCTTGTACTTCTAGTCTAAACTAAGATAAATAAGAAAGAAAGTTAAAAGCTTTATGGTTTTTAAACCCTCAAAAGGTGAAAACCTTTTGATGGATTCGAACCAAAGACACGAACATAAAAGGGTATATAAAACGCACACAAAACCTTCGTAAACACCCCATGGCTCTTGATACCAATTGTAGAATAATCTTAACACAAGTATGGATTGATTCACTTAGAGTTTTAGAGAGAGAAAGATGGTTAGATGAACACGTAAAGAGAGAAAGAAAGATAATAATATTAGCTTAGTGAAAATATGACAAATGAACAACCAACACCACGGAGAGGGTTTATATATGCCTTACATTAGCTGGCCATGGACCCTTAGTGGGCTTATCCATGGGCCTTGAGCTCGGTTAGCTTTCTAACTTAACTTTACAACTTACTACGAGCTACGACTATCTATAATGGAAGTGACTGACACTTTTTTGTATTTCTAACAGAGGTCAAGAACTCATGGGCTTAAAAGGTTATACAAAGTTGGTCTTACAGCTAGGGTGGAATCCTCTGGAGATAAAGAAAGTTTGGGTGAGGATGCTTCCAAACAGGGGAGGATAAATGCTATTGATGCTGATGAATACATTACCCTGGTTAATGATCAAGATGATGCTGATATGTTTGATGTGAACACTTTGACTAGTGATGAGGTGTTAGCATAACAAGAAGTTGTTGTTAAAGATGTGAATTTGACTGTTGATGAAGTTACTTTGGCTCAAGCACTTGCTGCTTTGAAAAGTATAAAACCCAAGGTAAAATCCAATGTTGTAGAAGAACCAAGTGTACCAGTTAGTGCTGCCAGTACAAAGGTTAGCATTGCTACAACTACAACAACTGCTACAATTCCAACTCCAAGGAAAGGAATTGTCATTACTGAGTTGGGTACATCTACAACAACAACAACAATTTCTTCACAACCATCGCAGGCAAATGAATAATGGTAGAAGAACCTGAAAAGATGAAGAAGAAAGATCAAATCAGTTTTGATGAACAAGAAGCTAAAAGATTACAAGCTGAGTTTGATGAAGAGGAGAGACTTGCAAGGGAGAAAGATGAAGCCAATGTTGCCTTGACTGAAGAATGGGATGATATTCAGGCTAAGGTTGATGATGATTACCAGTTGGCTCAAAGACTGCAAGCTAAAGAACAAGAGCAGTTCACAACTGAACAAAAAGCCATATTGTTTAAAGAACTCCTAGAGCAAAGAAGAAAACACTTTACAGCTAAAAAAGCAAAAGAGAAGAGGAACAAACCACCAACCCAAGCTCAACAAAGAAAAATCATGTGTACTTACCTGAAGAATATGAAAGGAAAAAAGCCCAAAGACTTGAAGAATAAATCTTTTAATTCTGTTCAGAAGATGTTTGACAAAGCTTTCAAGAGGGTGAATACATTTGTTGACTTCAGAACAGACTTGGTGGAAGGTAGTTCAAAGAGAGCATGAACTGAACTGGAATAAGAGGTCACTAAAAAGCAAAAGATGGATGATGTTCAAGAAACAGCTAAAGTAGATGATGATCAAGAAGCAGTTAAGATTAAAGAGCTCATGGAATTTGTTCCTGATAAAAAAGGAAGTAGCAATTGATGCTATTCCTTTGGTTGTTAAGCCTCCAAGCATTGTTGACTGGAAAATTCATAATGAAGGGAAGAAAACCTATTACCAGATAATCAGGGATGATGGAAGTTCAAAGATGTACTTAGTCTTCAGTTATATGCTCAAAAGCTTTGACAAGGAAGTTTTGGAAACTCTGTGGAAATTGGTAAAAGCTAAGCATGGGTCAACAAGGCCAAAGGAGGGCTATGAGAGAGTGCTGTGGGGTGATCTAAAGGTAATGTTTAAACCTCATGTAGAAGATATAGTATGGAGAAATCAACAAGATTACAGAGTGTTGGAATGGAAGTTATATGACTCCTATGGAGTACATTTCTTAAGGATGCAACACAAGCAGATCTATATGTTGGTAGAGAAGAAATATTATCTTACACCTGCTATAATTACTGATATGTTAAACAAGAAGCTTCAATGTGATCATTTCAGTGAAATGGCATATCAGCTTCTTAAACTTCTTACAAAACAGCTTAAGAATCAATGAAGTGTTTGGAAGCATCCTCCTAGTGATTAATGAAGCTTTCAATGAAGAAACTTAAGATTTTGAAGAACAATATCAAGTTTAGGGGAGGATTGTTGGGATTAAAAGACTTCTTGATGATCTTAGAGTTACTGTTGCTCAGTTAATTTTGCTGGTGTATAAGTTACTACTGCTCAAAGATTAAGACTACTGAAAGAGTTTCTACTGTCAGAGAAAGGATAAAGACAGAAGAAAGGATAAAGATTGTTTGGAGATCAAGATTACTTACATGATAAGTATTAGTTATTTATAGAATAGATCATAGAGAATATTCTAAGTCTTAGAAATATATTGTAAATCGACCAGGACTCCTTGGTGTATAAAATGAGGTCTTAGGGTATAGAGTTTAATATGTGTTTTACGATTTGATAAGTGTTATTCATAGCTTCAAGGTTTTGTAACCCTAATACTAGAAGAGTATTTGTATTATTCTTTATAATATTGGAGCTTTTATTGTTTGTTGAATTGTGATCTTGTGTTACTGTTTCATTAAGAATTCTTCTAATATTAAAGATTAGATTCTGCATAATCTTTAATACACTTAACAAAGTTTCTACTATAGTTGTGTTAGATTTATCTAATATAACTAAACCTTAAACAAGCTTAAGGAATTCGATCTATTGAAGTGGGATCCAACAAGAGGTATCTTACAACTGAGACAACATATGTAAATGAACTTAAATCAATATCTAAAGTATTTATGCCTTTTTATAGCATAAGTCATAAAAAATTAAATTTACAGATTTTCTATTTTTATACTTTAGTTTTGAAATTTTGTAACGTATACTATTTTAATGCAATTAGTTGAATTTTTCATGACGATTAATATAATACCTTCATGAAATATAAATTATAGTTGTGTAAATAAACTTTAGCTTATATTATGACTCCTAAAAGTTCTAACTTTTTGTTATTTCCTCTATAACCAACCACCACGACCTTAAAATTTTGATCAAATTAATCAAAAAAAACAAAAAAAAACTGTTTTTTATGAAAGTATGTTTGCACGAATTTATTAATGACCGGTGATGCAAATGTGCTAAGTGGCAAGTTTATGATATAAATAAGTATAATAATATGTTTTTTAGTCCCTTATATGCACAACTCGAGAGTTACTTCACTATGCTAGATGTCGAGTTCTTTTCGGTACATCCCAAACACGTTTTGTTTTATGGCCCACATATCAAACCTTGTGTTTTATGGCTTAAACTCATAAACGCGTTCGCTTACATTATTTTTCGACACTAAGCTAGATGTCGAGTACCTAATCTTAGCTAGAACAATCTTCCACCCACCACTTGTATTTTTGAGCTAAATACTAACGGACACACCATCAACTTCTGGATTTATACTATTATCAGGAATCTACACAACTACACAAGATGAAATGGCATGAAATACTCGATCTATTGTAAACATATGTTAAAATGGACTTTAATAGACTAATAAAACTTTGATCTTGACAGATGACCTAAGTTCTTCTCTGCACTTGAGGGAAGGGAAGGAAGGGTAGAAGACTTTGATCACATTTAAACAGATTATCCAAGTTGATTGATCAAAGATTTAGGAGAGATTTGTAAGATCTAGAGAGAGAATAAACTGAAGAAATATGCAAAAGGGTTGTGAAAATATTAGTTGGATGGTGACCCACTTTTATAGGAGCTGAAAAATACAGCCTGTCAGGAAATGCCGCCACCAGATATAGTAGGGGGCGTTAGGGGGACCACCGTATTTGAGGGGGCGCCAGACAGACGCTGTGTTTTTGTCTTTTTGTGGTGACAAAACTTATATGGTAAAGTGTAAACATGTTTTTAGGGGGAAAAGAACTAGATTTTAATTTTGAAATAATTCCCCCATAATATCATTTCTTTATAATTCATAAAATAATTTATCTAAATTAAGTTTTGAAAAATTATTTTGTTTACATTTTATAAAAAAGTAAAGGTTTAAGACAAAAACTTTATTATTTGATCATACCTACAAGTTGAATGCTATGTTTGTACTATTACCTTATGTGATATTCTACGTCGGGTGTAATCCCATGCCCGTTTGATGCATACTTGAGACGTCGTGAGATGTTGATGCATGTATGCATTGATGATTTATGATTACGAGTAACTTGCGCACTTTACGTTACGTATTACAAGTCACATGTTTGTCATCACCAAAACATAAAGAGATCGTATAGATTAAATATCTTAATATTTACACTAACAGTTGTGTTAGATTTATCTAATATAACTAAACCTTAAACAAGCTTAAGGAATTCAATCTATTGAAGTGGGATCCAACAAGAGGTATCCTACAACTGGGACAACAAGTGGTATCAGAGCTTGTTGCTTTGAGAAACTTTGCTAGAAGATATGGATCAAGATTCTGCACACATGGTGGCTGCATCCAAAGTTCCCATGCTCAAACCAAGTGAGTTTGAGTTATATAGGATGAGGATTAAACAATACATCCAGATGATAGACTATGCACTTTAGGAAGTCATAGAGAATGGAAACACTGAACCAAAAACAACAGTTGTGAAGGGTGTTGAGAAAATAATACCTCCTATAACTGCTGAATATAAGGCTAAAAAAAGATTAGAGGTGAAAGCTAGAAGTACTTTAATTTTGGGCATTCCTAATGAACATCAGTTAAAGTTTAACTCAATTAAGGATGCTAAGCTATTGATGAAAGTTGTAGAAAAGAGATTTGGTGGGAATGCAGCTACAAAGAAGACCGAAAGGAATCTTTTAAAGTAGCAATATGAAAACTTTATTGCTCCAAGCTCAGAGATGCTTAATCAAACTTTTGATAGGCTTCAAAAGCTTGTGAGTCAGTTGGAGCTTTTGGGAGAAATGATTTCACAAGAAGATGTGAACCAGAAGCTATTAAGAAGTTTGTCACCTGAGTGGAACATACATGTTGTTGTGTGGAGGAATAAAACTGATTTGGATACAATGAGCATGGATGATCTTCTTACAAATAAATTAAGGTGTATGGACCAGAGTCCAAAAGGGCATGTCTAGCTCAAGTTCAAGCACACATAACATGGCTTTTGTGTCCTCTTCAAATAACAACAATAGCAGCACTAATGGAGCAGTTAGTACTGCTTAAGTAGTTAATATGCTAATGGAGTTTCTGCTGCTAATACTCAAGTTAATGCTTCTAATATTGACAACTTGAGTGATGCTGTTATTTGTGCATTCCTTGCTAGTCAACCAAATAATCCTCACTTACCATGAGTCTTGCCATACAAAATCTATCTAGATGATTTGTGAAGAGATGGATTGACGATGGCAAATGGCTATGTGACTATGAGGGCTATGAAGGTTTTTGAAGAATACAGGTATGATGCTTACTATCAATGGCAATGAGTCGATTGGCTTTGATAGTCCAAAGTTGGAGTGCTACATACTACCACAGAAGCGGACTTTTGCTAATCAATGCATCGTATAAGGAATCAAGTACTACAAGAACAAGGAAAGCATAAAAAGGAATGCGCCTGTATAAACATCACTTCTACAGCTTTGGTGTCATGTGATGGTCTTGGTGGGTATGACTAGAGTAATCAGGCAAAGGAAGGGCCTAACTATGCACTCATGGCTTACTCATCTTCAAGAGGTATCTAACAATTCAAATTGTCCTAAATCTGGTTTGAAAACTGTTGAAACCCTTAAATATCAATATGATCAACTGCATAAAGATTTTAAGAAATCTGAGTTAATTGGTTTAGCTTCATAAGTCAGGATATAGAGTCAGTAGAGAGAAACTTGAGTTTATAAGGCAATGAGTTATTTATTCAAAGATTATAAGGTCTTAAAATTTGAAATTGAATGTAAAGATATAGCCTATCAGAGAGTTAGGAAGAAGCTAGAAATAGCTCAAAAAGAAAAAGATAAATTCATTTAATGTAGGACAAATTGGAAAATGCATCTAAAAGCTTAAAACAAACTCATAGAAAGTCAGATTGTTGACAACTGCAAGAAAGGCTTAGGCTATAATGCAGTTCTACCTCTCGACACAGGAAACTTCATGCACTCCACACCTGAATTTTATTTTTACTGGTTTAGATGAGTTTGTTAATAAGCCTATAGTTGAGAACATAAAGTCTGATGAAGAAGTGTCTAAGGTAGTTAGGAAGTCTAATGATTCTCTAATTATTGAAGATTGGGTGTTAGATAGTGAGGAAGAAAATTTGTCTCAAACTAAAACTGAGAAGAAAACTAGTTAAGCCTAGTATTGCTAAGATAGAGTTTTATTCAACCTAAGCTAACAAGAGAAAACTGCTAGGAAAACTGTTAAACATGTTAAGAAACATGGGCAAAACACTCACAGTCCAAGAGGCAATCAAAGAAATTGGAATAATATGATGTCTCAAAGACTAGGAAGCAATTTGGAGATGTTTAATGAGGCCTGTTATGTGTGTGGAAGTTTTGATCATTTGCAGGTTGACTGCAATTACCATCATAAACAGTTTCAAAAACAAAGGATGGTAAAACCTGTTTGGAACAATGCTCAAAGGGTGAATCATCAAAACTTTTCTAAAAGACTCCCCCGTGTGCTAAAAAGAACATGGTTCCAAGAGCAGTACTAATAAAGTGGCTTAGTATCAGTTAATACTGCTAGATAAGTTAATGCTGCTCACACAAAAACAACAGTGAATGCTGCTAGACCAATGTCATATCTTTCTAAAAAAGCACATTCAACTGTTAAGAGGCCCATTCACAAGAATACAACATTTAAAAACAGTAATTTTAATCAGAGGGTTAATACTGTTAAGGATAAAAATGTTAATACTGTTAGGCCAAAAGCAGTAGTTAATGCTGTTGGCCAAAAGCATTAGTTAATGTTGTTAAGGAAATAAGTTAATGTGTTAAGGCTTAACTTGTTGGTGTTGGAACCCAAGACTAAAGTTTTAGACCATGTTTCTAAACATAACAGTGCATCAATCACCCTAAAGAAGTTTGATTATATTGATGCACAAGGCAGATCCAAGTCAGTGATGGCTTGGGTCCCCAAAAGAAACTGATTTTCTTATCTAATGTGCAGGGCAATCCACAAATAGATTTACAGGATCAAGGAGTGATTGATAGTGGATGCTCTAGGATAACATGACAGGGAACATGTCTACTCTTATTTGGGTCTATGACAGAGATAGACACGATAGTTGCTTTTGGAGGGAACCCAAAGGAGGGAAATCACAGGAAAAGGATACCATTAAAACTGGTAATTCTAGTTTTGACAAATGTGTATTTTGTAAGTGAATTAAGTGAGAATAAAAAACAGAAAGAGAGCTGTGTAAAAACAGACATAGTGATTTGGTGAGAAAAAGAATTAAGAGAGTTGGTGAGAATAAAAACAGAAAGAGAGCTGTGGAATAAAAACAAACAGAGTGATTTGGTGAGTATAGAATTGAGAGAAATTGTGAGTTGAAAACAGGAAAAGAGAGTTGAATATTTAAAAAATGACAGGAGTGTTTGACTAGAATGGAGTTAATGCTGTAACTCAAAGTTATGCTGTTGGCTATACACTTACTAATGCTGGTGAAAGTTAATGTGCTAGGAATACTTACTACTATGGTGAAGTTAATACTGCTAGGCATAAATTACTACTCTGGTGATGGTTAATGTTGTAGAGGTATTTTATAAAATACAATTGATTAAGGGTTTTCAATCAATTCTATTTAATCGTTTTTAATCTTTCATAATTACTCTCATATTCACAAACCCGAACTCAATTTTTCCTCTCCATAATCTATAACCCAAATCAATGACGACCCCAAAGTTTGCTGATACTCACAACATGGTCGTGTTCTTATCTAAACCTGCATAAAGTGAAGGGTTTGAACAAATTGTGGATTTTCTGAATGCAAACCCATTAAGATATGCACTAACGATTAATCCCACTATATGCATTTCGTGCATAGAACAGTTCTGGTCTACTGTCAAAGCCAAAATTGTCAATGGGGAAGTATAGTTACATGCCCTAGTGGATAGAAAGAAGATCATCATCACTGAGTCGATTGTTAGAAGAGATCTTCAACTAGAAGATGCTGAAGGTGTTGATTTTCTACCTAATGCTACCATCTTTTAACAACTTGCATTAATGGGGTATGAGCATGTTTCACAAAAAACTCACTTTCTATAAAGCTTTCTTCTCTCCATATGAAATTCCTTATTCATTCTGTTTTTCTATTACTTAAGTCCAAAAACAAACTGCATGGAATGATTTAGTTGCACTATGCTTCTGCATTATCTGCTATTTTATACAACCTGAAGTTTAACTTTTCAAAGTTTATTTTGTAGTACTGGTGTTGAATACTTGGATAATGTGGGTAAATTTTGATGTATCCAGGTATGACAGTCTTTTGGGATATGCAATCTGGAATGGGATGTCAATTATAATAGGATTTATGTTAAATCCTTCACACTAAGAAGATTTTTAGAAACATGAGAAGGGTAGGAAAAGGTTTTTCTGGAAGAGTAACACCTTTATTTCCAACAATGGTGGTACACAATCAAGAAGAAATGGGTGAAGGTTCAGTAATTCCCCTATCTATCCCCATTCACAATTCCATATTATTCTAACCATCTACATCAAACCTCAAAAAAGAAACAAAAACCTAGGAAGCCAAAGAGAAAGGACACTCAGATACCTCAGTCTAGTGGTCCTACTGAACATGTAGCAGATAAGGCTGTCTATAAGGAGTTGGATGACAGTTTGGTGAGGGCTGCCACTACTACTTCTAGCTTAGAAGCAGAGCAGGACAGTAGTAACATCATTAAGACCTGATCCAAGGCAACACCTAATGAACCAAGTTCCTAAGAACTACTTCAGGTGGTGGTCCTAGGTGCCAAGAAACCATGGGGGATACAATTGCTCAAACTAGGTTTGAGAATGTATCTAAACATTCTAATGATCCATTGATCGCAAGAGGTAACACACTTCAAAGTGGTGACGCTAGTTTGAAACTTAATGAATTAATGGAACTATGTACCAATTTACAATAAAGAGTTCTTGATTTGGAGAATACAAAGACCACTCGAGCTAATGAGATTGCAAGTTTGAAAAGGAGAGTCAAGACGTTGAAAAGAAAGATATATCAAGAACTTATAAGTCTGAAAAGACTTTATAAAGTTGGTTTGAGTGCTAGGGTAGAATCTTCTAGAGATGAAGAAGATTTGGGTGAGGATGCATCCAAACAGGGGAGGATTAATGCTATTGATGCTAATGAAGACATTACCCTAGTTAATGATCAAGATGATGCTGATATGTTTGATGTGAACACTTTGACTGGTGACAAGGTGTTAGCAAAACTAGAAGTTGTTGTTAAAGATGTGAATTTGACTGTTGATGAAGTTACTTTGGCTCAAGCACTTGCTGATTTAAAAAGTGTAAAACCCAAGGTAAAAGCCAATGTTGTAGAAGAACCAAGTGTACCAATTAGTGCTGCCAATACAAAGGTTAGTGCTGCTACAACTACAACAATGCTACAATTCTATTCCATAGGAAAGGAATTGTCATTACTGAGCTGGGTACATCTACAACAACAACAATTTCTTCACAACCATCACATGCAAAAGTTCAGGACAAAGGCAAAGGAATAATGGTAGAAGAACCTGTGAAGTATATGAAAAAGAAAGATCTAGTCAGGCTTGATGAATAAATTGCTTCAAAATTACAAGCTGAGTTTGATGAAGAGGAGAGACTTGCAAGGGAGAAAGATGAAGCCAATGTTGCCTTGACTGAAGAATGGGATGATATTCAGGCTAAGGTTGATGTTGATTACCAGTTGGCTCAAAGACTGCAAGCAGGAGAACAAGAAAAGTTCACAACTGAACAAAAAGCTACATTGTTTAAAGAACTCCTAGAGCAAAGAAGAAAACACTTTGCAGTTAAAAGAGCAGAAGAGAAGAGGAACAAACCACCAACCCAAGCTCAGCAGAGAAAAATATGTGTACTTACCTAAATAATATGGAAGGAAAGAAGCCTAAAGACTTGAAGAAATAAATCTTGTGATCTTTCAGAAGGTGTTTGACTAAGCTTTTTCCCTGAGGGGCATAAATTTGTTGTATTCAGAACAGACGTAATGAAAGGTTTGTTCAAAGAGTGTAGGAACTGAGTGGAACATTGTGGTCTCTTAAAAAGAAACAGGTGGATGATGTTCAACGTTACAGGTGAAGTGGATAATGATCAAGAAGCAGCTAAGATTAAAGAGCTCATGGAAATTATTCCTGATAAAGAGGAAGTAGCAATTGATTCTATTCCTTTGGCTGTTAAGCCTTAAGCCATTGTTGACTAGAGATCCGTAAAGAAGGAGGAAAAAAAACTATTACCAGTAAATACGGCTGATTGGAGTTTAAAAGATGTACTATAGTTTCGGTAAGATGCCTCAAATGCTTGACAGGAAAATTTGGAAACTTGTCGGAATTGGTAAAGCTAAAGCATGGGTCTACCAAGGCAGAGGAGGGCATATAGAGAGTGCTTTAGGATGATCTAAAGGTAATGTTTGTAAACCCCTCATTTGAGAACGATACCTGTATGGAGAAATCAACAAGATTACAGAGTGTTGGAATGGAAGCTATATGACTCTTGTGGAGTACATTTCTTAAGGATGCAACACAAAGCAGACTCTATATATTTGGTAGCGAGAAATATCATCTTACACCTGCTACAATTACTGATATGTTAAACAAGAAGCTTCAATGTGATCATTTTACTGAAATGGCATATCAACTTCTTAAACTTCTTACAAAACAACTTAAGAATCAATAAAGTGTTTGGAAGCATCCTACTAGTGATTATGAAGCTTTCAATGAAGAAACTTGAGATTTTGAAGAGAATACAAGTTAGGGGAGGGATTGTTGGATAAAAGACTTCTTGATGATCTTAGAGTTATTACTGCTAAGGTTAGAGTTATTGCTGTTAAGCATAAGTTAGTGTTGTTCATTAACTTTAATGAAAAATATGCTAAGTAGTTAGTGCTGCTAGTATAAAGTTAGTACTGCTAGTTCACAGTTACTACTGTTAGTATATATTAGTACTGCTAGTATAAAGTTAGTGCTGCTAGTGTAAAGTTAGTACTGCTGGTGAAGATTGAAGAAAATATTCTAAGTAGTTACTACTGCTTGTGCTCAGTTAATGCTGCTGGTGTATAAGTTACTACTGCTCAAAGATTAAGACTGCTGAAAGAGTTTCTACTGTCAGAGAAAGGATAAAGACAAAAGAAAGGATAAAGATTGTTTGGAGATCAAGATTACTTACGTGATAAGTATTAGTTATTTATAGAATATATCATAGAGAATATTCTAAGTCTTAGGAATATATTGTAAATCGACTAGGACTCCTTGGTGTATAAAAGGAGGTCCTAGGGTATAGAGTTTAATATGTTTTTACGATTTGATAAGTGTTATTCATAGCTTCAAGGTTTTGTAACCCTAATACTAGAAGAGTATTCGTATTATTCTTTATAATATTGGAGCTTTTATTGTTTGTTGAATTGTGATCTTGTGTTACTGTTTCATTAAGAATTCTTCTAATATTAAAGATTAGATTCCGCATAATCTTTAATACACTTAACAAATTTTCTACTATAGTTGTGTTAGATTTATCTAATATAACTAAACCTTAAACAAGCTTAAGGAATTCGATCTATTGAAGTGGGATCCAACAAGAGGTATCTTACAACTGAGACAACATATGTAAATGAACTTAAATCAATATATAAAGTATTTATGCCTTTTTATAGCATAAGTCATAAAAAATTAAGTTTACAGATTTTCTATTTGTATACTTTAGTTTTGAAATTTTGTAACGTATACTATTTTAATGCAATTAGTTGAATTTTTCATGACGATTAATATAATATCTTCATGAAATATAAATTATAGTTGTGTAAATAAACTTTAGCTTATATTATGACTCCTAAAAGTTCTAACTTTTTGTTATTTCCTCTATAACCAACCACCACGACCTTAAAATTTCGATCAAATTAATCAAAAAAAACAAAAAAACTGTTTTTTATGAAAGTATGTTTGCACGAATTTATTAATGACCGGTGATGCAAATGTGCTAAGTGGCAAGTTTATGATATAAATAAGTATAATAATATGTTTTTTAGTCATCTCCACATGATTTTCTGAACAATATTCTAACACACTTTACTTACAATACATAGTTATGTGGGACAAATATAATACAAAATATTGTTGATAATATTTATAAGATACTCAAAAGTAACTTTAGAAGATACATATTTGTATAATCATTTATTAGATGATGACAATGCCCTGTTTTTTTTAATTTGACGTTGTGAAAACATATAAAAATAAAATCATATTTGTGATTAGGAAGTGTACATTTTTTAGCGTATAAAATGTAATTAATTTTATCACAAGGTTTATTAACTAACCGTGAATATAAGTTGTTACCAACTACTTTGACATTCTATCTGTATAATATTACTCACTAGCGACTCTATATTGTAGCAATCTCGCACATGTATATTATATAAAATATTTCACCATTACCTAATGTTATCTTAACCTAAACATTTTGTTGTATGTATATATAAATATATATATATATATATATTTATATGAATTAGGTGTTCAGTTTAGATTACCAAACCCATATTTAACCCGAAATCGAATTTGTAGTTCGGTTCGGTTCAGTTTTGACAAATTCAGTTCGGTTAGGTTGTTTTCGATTCGGTTCGGTTTCGGTTTTTGATTTATTCGGTTTTCTGCTCACCCCTGAGGCGTTTGGTTCGCTGGAATTCGTTGTAATTCACTGTAATTGTAATTCGAATTACATTCCAATCGTGTTTGGTTAGCAG
>BQNB010065333.1:0-34979 GCA_026074375.1 Tanacetum coccineum | reverse complement strand
CGAGTTGTCACAACGTTGCCCATCACCCGCAAAGATGATAGTTTGTTCAGATTCAACATCACCCACCCTATTGTTCTTAAATCTGTTATATCAACCCAGATTACGATCATAACAACTCACCAATAATATCACGCAATAGAGAACTACAAACGGATTGAATAAGAGACGAACAACGAAAAAATAAAACCCTAGATAATTAGGGTTTAAAGCGAGTAAGCAAAATGCCAATCATCCTCCTTGAAACACAATCATCATTGAATGTTAATTAATGCGCAGAAATGAGACCTGTTCAAAACCCTAACTAGCAAATAAAGGACAACCACAAAAACGAAACCCTTAAAATTTATACGATCAAAACTGAACCCTAGATCTTAGAAAGATTAATAAACCAGTAATATTCTTGAATAAACTAAACGTTTAATCAAGAAAAACATATGAACACGAATCGATATGAGGGATTAGAGGAGAGCCAATCGATTGAAAAGTGATGTTAGGTTTCTTTTTTCGCCAAAATCACCAGAGCACACAAGGGATTTTTTTCGTATCTATGTAGAGCCTGGTAGTGCTTGGCATCTATTTTGATTTCTACAGATGGTTGCATAAGCATTTGATGGCCTTTCAAAAGCTGTTCTCATGTCTGTTGTCCTATGCTTTCGTGCATTTGCAGAAGCAAAATAATAGTTGGATATAGATAGCCATCATGCAACAATCTCAAGAATGAAATGGAAACAAAGTCACCCAAGTACTATAGCAAGTAATATTCATCCCCTCAAGGGAGATGGTCTAGAGCTGAAATGTGCACTCTAGCTTTGAAGTCTTGCCTGTGATAAGTTTTAGTCTAACAATAGACTTTTTTACTTAATCCTTCGCACTTATGTGCGGTAGCTGGAAATCAGGTGTTTGCCGGGGCAACCCATTAGGTTTGCAGCCATGCAGAATGAACCCTTACGGTTTGTTAGCAGACGATGATGATTGTTTTCTACAATTTCATTTCCCTTTGATGCAGATTCGAGCTTCAATTATTAGTCGTAAACTTATATTTTCTCGATACACACTAATGTAATTTGTAACTGACTCAGTCACTTTACATCCTCCAATAAAAGAACTGATAACAAAAATATGTATAGTATCTATAATCAACTCGTGCGAGTTACGAATTGCTTATAGATATAATACATATTTTTGTTATCAGTTCTTCTATTGAAGTATGTAAACCGACAGTTATTAATTATGTTAACGTAACGAGAATGTATTTTGTGTGTTGTCATATTCAGTTCCATAAAAAGCCATTATCATTGATAGCATGCGTTCTGCCAAAGAAAGATGGGGAATTGAAGAGAATTTTTTTAGAACGACAACTAACTATCTCACAATAAATCTATCTCATTGATAGCATGCGTTCTAAGTAGGACTTGAACCTACAACCATTTGGTTAGGGAGCTTTTCACACAACAAGAGATACCATTGAGTCACAAGCCCTTTGGTGGGGAATTGAAGAGAATGTCGTGACAAGTAATTTGGTGTAGATTGCTTTTCGCCGCATCCTCTTTCATTTTCTGACATTATTTGTGCGTGTTCATCTTATCACTAATCAAGGCCTTTTGTGTAACTGTAAATGAAAAGACTAGAATATGTATATTTAAGTTATGTTTACATCAATCTATTCAAAATTAACGGATCATCTTAAACAATTAATGTACGAAATTAAATGTTGCGTTTCTTTTAAATAAGCAATGTATGATATCAAATGTTGCCGTTCATTTTCGGTTATTAAAAACTACCATACCATACAATGTTTCACACAACAAGTACGATAGCGCATAAAATACTCGCTTTCACAGACACCCCTCCGCGAAGCACAGACTGAAAAACCTCGTTTTATATATCTATTGAGTCGAAATGTGTTAAATTGAATTGGAATTACTATGGATAATGGTGGCGCATTAGTACAAAGACGGGCTACAAAACAAATAATTATGGATATATTTCAACCCAAAGCTCTTTAAACCGACATACAAACGCACCCTTACTTTTGATGGGAAAAAAATTGCAAATAAGAAAGAAAAAATAAATATATAATTGCGTTTGGCGATCAGGCTGACGTCGCAAATATTACTTTTCGCGACTACTCGTGTTCTCAAAAGTGCCGGTCAAAGTCAAAATAAAAAAATGAGGTTTTTTTTTGTGTTTTAGTAATTTTTGTGCAGTCCGTTGCGTAAACTCCGATTCTTGAATGGGAAATCCAAACTTTCTAATACTAGCAAACATATTATTTCCAATGCATTTTGATAAAAAGGTCGATTTACTGTCCTATCGATTTTAAAAATATTGATGAGTTACCCTCCTTCCTTACTTATGACCTGGTCTGCAAATGTGCAAAATCGATATCTCAGTCGTCGATGATTATTTTAGTCCAGCAATGTATAACCATTTTAACATTTTATATATATTTCCTTCCAGAGGCGTATTCGAGGGTGTGCGAGGTGTGCTATCGCACAGAGCCTCAAATTTTGAAGGGCCTCAAAATATATACCACGCTATATATTTGGGGTCACAAAATTCACTTCCAACAAAAAAAAATTACTGTTGTGCAATCTTATGTTGTAAATATTTATTAAACTTAAGGTAGATCGACAAAACACTGTGATTTTGATTTCCACAGTTGTATAATATATTTTTGATCATAATATTTAGCCGTTGTATAAGCTTTCGCACGGGGCCTCTATTCGCTTAGCTACGGCATTGTTTCCTTCTTGTCAAATGCCCAAAAATTTCTAGATGCTCCTCCACACTATTCCATGTACAAATATGGTATCAAGTTCGAAGCAAAAGTTAACATATAATAATGCTTTCAAAAAGAAACCCAGACCGTTCATTTTGGAGTACTAATCGCCACAACACTCAGTTGGATCCGATATTATATGTGTCTGTTGATGTGACTTTTACTAGAATGTGAATAAAGATCGAGGTTCCGCATCCCAAATGTCAATATATGCTCATCACAATTGGCACGTGAAATTATATTGTTGCCTTTCAATAAAAAAAAAAGATATTAGGCGTATGTCTCATGTATTAATTAATGTAACTTCAAATGTTCAAAAATGAAATATCTATTACGATATCATATATACGGCATACCATGTCCTTGGATAAACGTACATTACTTTGGACAGCCAATCGCTTATGCATAAAGGGAGAAAAAGCAATTGTCTTTTAGAATACGACACATTGTATTTTATAAATTTCAGAAATCTCAAGAGGAAATCAATTTACAATTCTCTCCTAGAAGTAAACGAGATGAGAGACTTTCCGCACAGGCTAAAGCAACTTCATGAATTATATTGAATCACTGGAGTTAATTTATCTTCTGAAAATATATATGCCTTCATCTTAAAATACTAGTAGGTGCTCATTAAAACTCTAATACCTATTCCGTAATTTGTGTTCTTGTGAAACAATTCACTCAGTATCACTTCGAGAAACAATTTTGGTGATGCCATGGTTTTCTCTTTTTACAAATCAAACTCACTTTCAAGAAAAGAAGCATCAATCTTGTCATCAACTTTATTGCTTGAGTTTTAAAATTTTGATGAATAAAAATCATAAGTATTCCTTGAATTGTGACAACTATTTATTGCCACATTTCTTTTGACTCTGAAGATGCATGATTGTATCTTTCTATTCACTCCAAACAGCTTCGACTATACATTCTTCATTTTATTATATTCGGGTGCTCGCGCACGACGGCGGCAATAAATATAGTTATATTATAAATTTAGTGAACGAAGTCTTCTTTTAGTGAGAGTGCATGAAACTAACATGTCACTCCCCGCACGATGGGAAAAAAAAAAAAAAAAAAAAAAAAAAAAAAAAAAAAAATATCATTGCCACCCGAACTACTTCCTATCCTTAGTGAACGTCTTTTCGCCAACACACAGTGAGTAATATTTGTTTGTTGTATGTGTCTGTTTGGGTATCTCGTAGCTTTTCCGCACTCATATTGACCTCATTATTCTCAGCTGACCGCCAAATACTCCCGCCAAATACCCCCGCCAAATAATCTTTTATACCATAAAAGCAGATACTATCACAACCACAAACATATCACACACTCTTAACATCACAACCACAAAAAGATGGTTTACATGGTGCCACATGAAGCTTTTGCGTGTAGGTGTGCAGAAGGAGATGTAGTTCTCCGACAATCGTATAAACCTGAGAGTTACGGTAAACTATACTATGCATGTCCAAAATCAAAGGTGAACAATCACATGTTTTTTATTTGTGTAATATATAAATATTCTGGTTAGTTGTTAAAAGAATTGATTTCTTTACTATTTAACAGCCTCCGAAACATTTTGGATGTGGATTTTTTTTATGGAAAGAGACCCGACTTCGTGAATTGATGAGTTCTCCTGGAGCTCCAAGTTACTCTGCAGGACATTCAACACCTCCAAGTTATTCTTCAGGACCTTCAACGCCTCCAAGCTATTCTTCTGGACCTTCAACACCTACAAACTATTCTCTAGGATCTTCAAGAAATAGAGAGTGCTCAAACTGCAAGCACTTGCGTGGAAAGATAAGTGTACTCAAGGCAACAATGGAAATGCATATGCATCCGGAACAACATACAGTTAATTCGGCTGCACTATTTCACGAAGTTCTCAATGAAATGGAAAAACTTGATTTGGAGTAGTTTGTCATGTGCAATGTAATTCGTATGATTTCGAGTAGTTTGTCATTTGCAATGTAATTCGTATGTTTTATTTATTGTATGTGAAGACTTTGTTTAAACTTTTATGATATGAATGTGTTGATGTATAACGATATGAATGTGTTTATGTATAACGATATCACCTTAAAAACATATATATATTTTTTTGTTAAAATATACGGAATATCGGACCGAAACAAATCTAAAAAACGTAGTTTAATTAAAAGTCAACAAAGTCAAACGTTTTCCCCGGCGAAATTATTTTATATCAAATAATTTTAAATAATATATTTTTTAAATATTAATTATTAAAAACTCTAGTTTTTTAATAAATATAGTTTTGATATATTAATAAAACTTTTAGTAAAAAATATAGTTGTGAGTTGTTTGTGATATATTAATAAAACTCTAAAAAAATTTAATAACACTTTCCCCGGCGACATGTCGCCGGGGAAACCTCTTTTTAATGTTTGTCCAAGTCACAGCAAACGTAATTAACACTAATTATCTTTTTTAAAATAAACAAATGAATCCTCAGCGACATGTCGCCGGGGAAAAGTAAGCGGGAAAATTTCCCGCCACGTTTTACGTAGAAATATTTGGTCAAATTTTAACGACCTTATCCCCGGCGACATGTCGCCGGGGAAAAGTTCAGAATACTTTGACTAAATTTTCTACGAGAATTGGTGCCACGTAGGATCTATTTTTGTCGTTTAGTGCATATTCCCCAGCGACATATGTCGTCGGGGAAAAGTCCGTCACCTGTTCTCATATTTCTTGTAGTGAACATTATGTGAGGAAAAAGGCCTCGAAACTGTCACGGAATACCCAAATAAAAAAACCTCAACGCGCGGCTTTTGAAACAGTTCAAACGGGAGAGCATTAGGCAACTTGTAGATGATCCACTTTTACATTTATATGTAAAAAAAACATCCACGACCCTAAAAGTTATCTAATCTTAAAAAGTTTTTCCTTCCCATGCTCAACGCGTATAAATAGGTGATGCAATGGAATTAGGGTAAGTGTCACCTCCCTTTCCAAAAACAAATTCCCCATGAAGAAAAGGTGACATAAAGCTCTGTATGGACCAGATTAATATTCTTGTTATGTACTATATACAGGACCGATATATAATAGTAATGTGATACTACCTAATTGGCTTACACTAAACATGAAAATCTCTTTGTTCAAAAAAAAAAAAAAAAATGAAAATCTCATCAATTCTTCAACTTTTACATACAATAACCGTTTTTCAACCTATTATTACTCTAATGCAATGACTAGCTTTATTTATGTCGGTTTCTAGTCTTTTTCAACCTTGCATTGAATGTATTATGAGTGATTTCAGGTAAAGAACTCTCATAGTACCATGCACCGCATGTATGCAGGCCCGGCCCTAGGGGTGGGCGAGCTGGGCGACCGCCCAAGGCATCACATAAATGTAGGGCATCAAATATAGCTCTAATGAAGAAGATAACTGAAGTGAGAATTGCTTTCAATTCAAAGCTCAGATAATAAAGAGTTAAAAACTTGGGTGAAGAAGATGATAATTTATAAGAGAGAGAAAGTAGAATTGTTAGATAGGCACGTGACAATGGGTTGAAAAAATAGCACCGTAATTAATATTTTAACTACTCTTATTTTTATAAAAATAATTCATAAGATACTATAGAGTTTGAGTATTCAGTAAAGATAATTAATAATTCATTATATAAAGTATATTTTAAAAATATTTATTCCAAATAATCATAACATAAAATATTAAAAATGTTAGATATTAATAACTTTTTATACAATAAAATAAGGTTATGTTGTTTTCTGAATAAGATCACTTCATACCTCTTATAAATGTGAGAATCGTTAAGATTTTTTTGACAATTAAAAGTGCTTATTTTGTTTCCATCACTTCGATACATTAAGTGATTTGAACTTCTTAGGTAACGAAACTTGGATTGTTGGAAGACGATCTTAACTTGAAAGATGATCTTACTACTTTTTCATGATACGTCAGAAAACCCCAACCCAAACCTAACCCATTTAAATATTCGGGTCAGCTATGTCAACCCTAACCTGTTTATACATAACCCGAATCTGACCCATTTGACCCATTTAACCCATTTAACCCATACATAACCCGAATCTTACTACTTTTTCATGATACATAAAGTAGTTTTTTATGTTTTAATAATTTTTTATGTTCTAACTAAATATACGTTCGAAAAAAACATTATTTTATTCGAATTACGAGTTTTTGTTATAGATTTAGATTTAGATATGCAAATCAAATTCAGACTCAGAGTCTCTTAACAAACAAACAACATGGGTCTGTTTGTTTAACTTTTTTATTAAGTCCTGTAAAATAAAAGTGTATGTCTAGATATATGTTGTCTGTTTATATATGGATACATGACTGTTTGTTTTATGTGCTGAATAGAATGTCTTAATTCAAGAAAATTCCTTTTATACCCAAAAAAGAAGTTATGTGAGATTATAGGTGAAAAAGTGAAGGGTAAATATGTAAAATTATTATTTAAGTCATTGACTTAATACGGAGACCCTCCCCCTCATAGCTTTTCCTAAAAAGTCATTTTTTAATTTTAAGCACAAAAGAAACAAGCCTTTAATGACTTAATTAATTTACCAAATTTTCAATTAAGACTTATTAAGTCTTTATCAAAACACTTTATTCGAATCAATTTAATAGAAATATGCAACGGGTTAAAACTCCCTTTCTTTAACTTCGAGTTTAAGTGTGAACATAATATTCTCATTAGTTACTAGAATTTATTATTGAATGCAAATATTATATAGTTGTTCAATTATTTATCTAGACGATATGCGATTTTGTTTTTAGGCAAAAGAAAGTGTGTCGTTTGTTTACAATACTTAATAGGGGCATTTTTTGATCGCCTCGCTCAGGGCATCACAAATGTCAAAACCGGCCCTACATGTATGGGATGATTACAGGTAAAGAGAAAAATAAATTAATGAATATATTCAATAGCTTGGGAAAAGTTGGTCATACAAGTACAAAAACTCTCATCACCACACTAGAAAACTGGATGGAATCTCAAACCAAGTTTTGAAATTTCACCCTACATATTTATAAGAATCATCTTTTCCGGAAAATGACTACCATGATGAACTGAGAACGATATTCACTTTATAAATTCTGATAACGAAAGGGGATATATGTAACGTGACCCTCAAAATAACAATTATGCTAAGTAAAGTTACTTGTTTACTCTAACAGTAACCACCAAACAGATACATTTTCCACCAATCTACTCCAACATTACAATACAAAGCCTTTTTTAAATTGTTCTCACTTTTCATGTTGTGTTTGCCAGCATCATTCAAAATATTACTGATTGATCGAGCTCCCACAGGCCGAAAATAAATCAACTCCCAGCGGAGATAAATAATATAATATTAATAATTACTAAAACATAGGATATAGACAAACTTAAATGTAATATACATCATACGCGAAAATAATATGTCGATGCAGTTAGAAAATAGCAATTTGAAAGAAAAGAAAAAAAAATCCTTTTACCGACTATTCTCCAATGTGGAATATGAAACCTTAGCATGTGGTCCTGTCTTTTCCCAAAGCTTCACTTCAATTTTTGTCATATTTTGTTCTTCTATTAATATAAAGATTGACTCGACTCCTTTCAATGAATGGGAACAAGAAAGTTTGGTAGAGTGGTTAGGAGGATGGATGATAACTCTACAAATGAGTTGATGCAAGAGTGGGAAGAGGAGTACGAAGGAAATACAATAGAGGATAGTAAGAATAAGGCAACAATGGGTAAGAGGGGTTCGAGTAGTGGAGGACAGACACAACCTTTTTGCCAAGTAGAAGAGTGCATCACTGATATGAGTAGATGCAAAACATATCACCGACGACACAAAGTTTGCGAGGTTCATGCTAAAGCTCCTGTTGTAGTTATTGGTGGACGTCAACAACGTTTTTGTCAGCAATGCAGCAGGTAAAAAAAAGGTTTTGCGCTCCAAAAATAATGAAATGATATCAGCACATGTCAATCTATTAGATATATCTAAACCAATGTATAATATATTTTCAGATTGAATATTTAAGTCTACCATGGATTCTGATCAGTTATTGTCTAGACAAAGATTGAACTAAATTAACAAATGACTTGTTAATTACATTGTAAGCACCAAATATGTCAACAAAATTTTATTGTCAAAAACAGTACTAAAAATACAAAATGCTTGCCTGAAAGGACTTATGGTTTATGTAGAACACCTTACGGCTTGAGTAAGCACAAAGTACATGCTTTACAATTAGATTAGGAAGAATAATCAGAATGAAAGTTAAGGAAAAATACCTTCATTTTTTTATATCTGAAATATCTGGTGACCCTCTGCAGGTTTCATGACCTAACAGAATTTGATGATGCTAAACGGAGTTGCCGTAGGCGCTTAGCTGGACATAACGAGCGAAGGCGTAAAAGCTCCTATGAATCCTATGGAGAAACTTCTGGATGATAAACTAAAGCAAAACTGGCCTCTATATGAAGAAATAAGACTTAAAATTATATCTAGGAGGCGCTCTCTCTCTTCTGTCAGTCTCTGGACTTCATTATACTTATGTCTATCAGTGTGTATTGTCTGTTCGTTTTATGTATTTCCACCCATGGCCACAGCTGTCCTTTAAGGATAAATAATCGGCATTGCTAATAAAAACACACGTTCTATATACGTAATTCTCAGTCATAATACATGCTTCAGCTGATCAGCTCCAAGTCCCCACAGAAACAACTAATTGTTGGTGATTTAATATATAAAACATATTTAAAGATAAAACGCAGCGGATATAATCATCAATAACGGATCCGTATGGTCATATGATTAATCGTATAATTAACTAGTAATCGTTATATCTCTTGTAGTATGATTGGTTAATCAATCGGAGACTATATCACAATAATCCGGATCACCAATGATTCGCGAAACCCTGAATAACCAATGAGAAGGTTACCTCTATGTGTATCCACACCACACGTCCTACTATACCACATGATGCTAGTTCCTTTCGTAACTAACCTAACACAACGATTGAGCAAGTTAAAAGATTAAAAACCAAAGGGTAAAAGCTACAAAATAGCCACTTTTCAATTTGCGTCGACTTGAAACACTTACTTTTTTATTACATGACTTCAACAACATAGTTGTTTGTTTTGTGACAATGTTACCAACACAACCGGCTATATTTTCACGTCATTAATATTTTTTTTAATTAATTAACAAAATAATTATATATATGTATTTATTTCGTTCGTTTTAGTACGTTTTTATTCGTTTTCATCTGTTTTCGTATATTCTCGTTTGTTTTCGTACGTTTTCGCCCGTATTTGTACGTTTTAATATGTTTATGTACCTTTTTCTCTGTTTCGTACGTTTTTCTCCGTTTTCGTACGTTTTTATATATTTTCGTCCGTTTATTTTTAGACTTTCATCCGTTTCGTACGATTTGGTCCGTTGTTGTACGCTTTATCACTTTTATACGTTTTTGTAAGTTTTTCTCTGCCTTTGTACGTTTTCATCGTTTTCGTACGTTTTTTACGTTTTTTACGTTTTTATACGTTATTGTACGTTTCTGTACGTTTTCGTATGTTTTCGTCCATTTTGGTACACTTTTGTACGTTTCATCCGTTTTTGTATGCTTTCCTCCGCCTTCGTACGTTTTGTACGTTTTTCTCCGGTTTTGTACTTTTTTATGTTTTTATATGTTATTGTATAAAAACGTATGAATCGTACAATAACGTCCAGATAAGGTTCAAAAGCGTAAAAAAACCGACAAAATCGGATGAAAACGTAGAAAAATGGACGAAAACGTACAAAAACTGACGAAATGTACGAAAACGGATGAAAACGTACAAAAGCATATAAACCCGAAAATTAACGTACAAAAATGTACGAAAACGGACAAAAACATACAAAACGGATGAAACGTATGAAATACGGACGAAAATATACAAAAACGGACGAAAACGTACACAAACGGATTAGAACATACGAAAATTTATGAGAACGGATATCAACGGATGATAACGTATAAAAATAAGCGAAAATGTATATAAACAGATGAAAACATATAATAATGTCCAAAACCTTACAAAAACGTATAAGACCAGATAAAAACGATCAAAACGTAAGAAAACGTACAAAATCGGATAAGAGCGTATACAACTGGATAAATGTATAAAATCAGATAAAAACGGAACCATGTAAAAGTAAATATTAACCACTTAGGCACCAAAATGTCCACCTAAACGTAAACATGAAAAGTAAATATTAACCATTTAGGCGCCAAAATGTCCATCTAAGCACCAAAATATCCACCAAATCATCAAAATTGCCACCTAAGCACCAAATGTCCATTGGAGAAAAAATGACTGGCTCAATAGGTAACAGGTTACCATATTGGTTAAGTCGAAACAGAAATTGAAAATATGTTGTCTAAGTCATGTTATTAAAAAGTAAATGTTTCAAGTCATCACAAATTGAAAAGTAAGTGGCTATTTTCTAGATTTTACCTAAAACGAAGACCCTAGCTAGGGGTGTTTAGTTCAACCGACTACAAGAGAAAAAGGAAGGGAGAAAGTCTTTTGGTAATATTCTAATTCTTATATCAGATTTGATTTATCAAATCTTACTTAACATGAAAGATTTAAAACTTAAGTCTTTGGACTTTCTCCTTGCCTCCTACGCCTCATATGGGATATCCAAATGGACTAGCCAAACGGGCTACTTATTTTCTTGAGTCAAATGATAATTCACTAAGTCTAACTTAGTAGAGTTACTTAGACAATATATAATGTAAATACGATAATGACATTATAACTAATAGTACCTATATCTTCTAAGTTGTAAGTATTCATTATTTGGTTTTTACGTTTTCGAAAAGGTAAAAGAGTCTATTTATCCGATACGTGGGTCCGACCACTTCGATTTTTACGAAAATGAGGTCAAATGGTCAAACTACTATCAAGTACTAAAGCTGATAGATTTCCAGATTACTACAGTCTTGGAAAAATAGTCGTATCTTCTAAACCGTAAGTCCGTTAGGGCCGATTCAAACGTCAAAAGTTTAAGTCAAAGAGTCATCTACAACTTTCCTTCTTACACCAATAGTGACTCATATACAAATTTTAAGAGTTATAATCTAATAAAATATGGTATGCAGTTTTTGACCACTTTCACCATTTATTTTCTAGTTTAATCATCGGGTATCGTCACGACGAGTGTCACCCTGAGAATCAAAGCTAAAATATAGCTTTACATGCCTATATTTTTCTCTAATCCTCAAAGTCCATGAAGTTTTACAAATTACATCAACTAACCTACTTTTCAAATCTGTCCAAATCAAGTGTGTTACAAATCATGTTTTTATCAAGTTTCTTGCCCCAAAAATTTAAGTACAATGCCAAATCTTTGCAAATAAATACATAATAATCTCAGAAAAATTACAAAAAGAGCATGAACAATTACAAATGAAATTGAAATGAATAATAGAGTTACATCCTTACAAAGAGAAAAATGAAGGTGATAACAACAAAATCAACCCAATATTTTTAGCTAACTCTTATTCAACCCAACCAAATAACTCTTACATGAACTCTTTTAAACCATGAAGAATATAAATCATATACCCTTGAGTATGATGTTTCTTGTTTAAGCTTGAAGAGATTACAACATAAGAACTTGAACTAGATTCCTGCACCTTCAATCTTGATATATTTCTTTAGCTAGAATTTTGTACAGAATGATGTTGGTGAGGCTATGGTGGGGCGGTAAGAAGAGGGGAAGGAGCAAGAGATTTGTGTTAACTATGTGAAACTTGTTTGTGAGATAAAGTGAGTTAGAAAGACATGCAATTTGCAATGTCTGGGTGTCCTTAAGTTTGACACCAAACATACACCTCATTGTTTAACTTGGCACACCACATGGACATGTGTCCATGTATATTAGAAGGAAGAGTGGTTTTAGTGGTTAAATGTTTGTTAAAATTTTGATTAAGTGGGTATATTTAGGGCTAATGTGTAAAAAGGTATAATATTGTAAAAGTTTAGACGTGACCACAAAGAGTAAATGTAAATGTTAAAAAAATTACAACATATAAAGTACATATAAAAAATAATAAAAATGCATAGAGCATGTAGACTAATATTTAGTCTAGAGTCTGGTTCACTTTTAATGTACTTTTTACGACGCTCGCGGAATAACCTATCTGGTTACCCGTAAAAGTTAATTTACGCCAAAATAAAAATATATACTAAATGTATGAGGTTAAATAATAACCTAAAAATATGGATCGTTGGTTGAAGACACGCTCGTAATCGAGGTTAAATAAAAAGACAATTTAAGCCCAAAAAGACTTGGCAAGCACAAAATAACTTAACATAAGTAAGTTTAGTCAAAAGACGTAATAAAAACTCTAATGGTTGCTAACCCAAGATAGACGGTTGTCACACACTTTCACTAGATGATATGCTGAAGTCCTCTTCAATATGTCTCTTGTTCAAAGCTTCTAAGACCAAATCCTGGTTATGGCATCGACGTTTGTCTTATTTAAAATTTGGTACCATTAATCAACTGGCTAAACAAGGTCTTGTTAGAGGTTTACCCAAATTGAAGTACGATAAAGATCATTTGTGTTCTGCGTGTTGATTAGGGAAAAGCAAGACGCATACTCATAAGCCTAAATCTGAAGATACCATCCAAGAAAAACTGTACTTGTTGCACATGGATCTTTGCGGTCCAATGTATGTCGAGAGTATTAATGGGAAAAAGTATATTTAAGTCATCGTATATGATTATTCAAGGTTCACATGGGTTAAATTTTTACGATCAAAGGATAGAACTCCTGAGTTCATAATTAAAATTTCTTAAGGAAATACGAATTCATCTCAATGCAACTGTCAAAAATATTCGAACAGATCATGGAACAGAGTTTGTTAATCAGACGCAGAAAATGTATTATGAAGATGTCGAGATTTCTCACCAAACATCAGTTGCGTGTACTCCATAATAGAACGGCGTCGTCGAAAGGCGAAACCGGACTTTAGTCGAAGCTGCTCATAATATATTGATATTTTAAAAGGCATCATTATTTCTATGGGCAGAAGCAGTGGCAACAGCTTGTTACATCCAGAACCGATCCCTGATATGTTCTCGTCACA
The DNA here is from genome assembly GCA_026074375.1 of Tanacetum coccineum. Taxonomy (NCBI): domain Eukaryota; kingdom Viridiplantae; phylum Streptophyta; class Magnoliopsida; order Asterales; family Asteraceae; genus Tanacetum; species Tanacetum coccineum. The sequence goes on along the minus strand of BQNB010065333.1, from coordinate 21,050 downwards.
TTAAAACACCGTATGAGCTTCCATATGACAGAAAACCCGATTTAAAGTATCTTAATGTCTTTGGTGCATTGTGTTATCCAACCAATGACAGTTAAGATCTGGGAAAGCTGATACCGATATTTTCATTGGCTATTCTCCCACAAAGAAAGCATACCGAATCTACAATAAAAGGACAAGATTGATCATGGAAACTATTCATGTCGAATTTGATGAGCTGACCACTATGGCTTTTGTTGAACAATTCGGTTCAAGACCCGAGCTTCAACATATGACTCCTGGTTCCATCAGTTTAGGACTCGTGCAAAACCCATCTTCTTCAACGCCATATGTTTCACCATCCAAGAAAGTCTGAGATATTTTGTTTAAACCCATGTTTGATGAATACTTTCAGCCTCCGTCAACTATTATATCTCGTATGCCTCCCACTGTTGCTCCAATTCCCCGCTGATACAATAGGTATACCTTCATCAACCACAATTGATCAAGATGCACCATCCACTAGTACTTCACCAACAACCCATGTAATACTAAGCCCACTCATTCATCAAGGTGTTGAAGAACCACTTTAAGGAACTGAAACTGCTCAATTTGATAATGATCCCTTTCACAATATCTTCACTCCAGAACCTAGCTCTGAATAATCATCATCAAGGGATATCATACCATCAATTTTTCATCAAACCAATCAATCGTTTGAACATCTCAATAATTATACTAAGGATCACCCGTTGGACAATGTCATTGGCAATCCTTTACGACTAGTTTCTACCAGACGCCAACTCTAAACCGATGCTCTATGATGCTATTTGATGCATTTCTCACTAAACTCGAACCAAAGAACTTAAAAGAAGCATTGAAAGAATCTAGCTGGATTAAAGCCATACAAGAGGAAATTCATAAATTTGATTGAATTGAAGTGTGGGAACTAGTAGCTCATCCAGATTATATCACGATCATTAACCTCAAATGGATCTTTAAGGTTAAGTTAGATGAATTTAGGGGAGTACTAAAGAACAAAGCTCGATTAGTAGCTAAGGGTTACCGTCATGAGGAATGAATCGACTATGAAGAATCTTTCGCACCGGTTGCATGGATAGAGGCCATTAGAATCTCCATTGCAAGTGCCTCCCACAAGAATATGATTATCTACCAGATGGATGTCAAGACTGCATTTTTGAACAGTGTGCTAAGGGAAGAGGTCTATGTCACTCAGCCTGAGGATTTTATAGATCAAGATCATCCCAACCATGTGTACATACTGAAGAAGGATCTTTATGGGTTAAAACATGCTCCACGCGCTTAGTATGATCTGTTATCAAAGTTTCTACTCTCCCGTAAATTCTAGAAAGGTATTGTCGATCCAACATTGTTCACAAGGAAAGAAGGAAAGGATATCCTACTTGTACAAATTTATGTAGACGGTGTCATTTTTGCTTCTACTGATCCTACACATTGTGATGTTTTTGCAAACATAATGAGTTTAAAATTTAAGATGTCAATGATGAGAAAAATATCTTTCATTCTAGGATTATAAATTTCTTAAAATCCGAGAGGCATCATTATTAACCAATCCAAATATGATCTTTAAATGATTAAAAGTATGGAAGGGAATCCAGTGACCTAGTTGATACTCTAATGGTGGAGAGAACCAAACTCGATGAAGATCCACAAGGGATACCTGTTGACCCTACTCGGTATCGTAGTATGGTCGGTACCCTTATGTATCTTACATCCAGCAGACCTAACCTAGTATCTGTTGTTTGTATGTGTGCCCGGTATCATGCAAGGCCTACCGAAACATAGGTCTTTGGTATCAGAAAGACACCGACATTGAACTAACAACCTACGCAGATACAGATCATGCCAGGTGACATGCCACTAGAAGAAGTACCTCTGGCAGTACATAGTTCTTAGGAGACAAATTAGTCAGCTGGTCATCGAAGAAACAGAAGAGCACTGCTATTTCAACTACAGAGGTAGAATACATATTGGCATGTGCTTAATTACACATACTATTTTCTATTAAAAACAGACTTAAACGACCAAAAATGTACCAAAAATACATTGTATTTGTATGTTTTGCATTTGTATTGTGCAGGTAAAGGATATCTTAGAAAAAGTCAAAAAACAAAGCCAAAAACGACAAAACCGAGCACGAGAACGGAAAGAGCGTGAAGCAAAAGTCAAAGTCAAAAGTCAACCAAAGTCAACCCCGGAAAAGCCAAAGGTCAAAGCCGAAGCCGTAACCGAAGAAAAAGTTAATGGGCCAACCCGTACCCATCTAATGGGCCGGGTCAGCCCATTAGTGTATTATGAGACCAAAAGGCCCAATTCCTTTACTATGTATAAATCGGCCCATAAACCAAACATATATAAGGCCCAAATGACTTAACTGTTGTTAAGTCATTCAACCCTAACAACCCTTTGACAGTTAACTTTGTTAGTCCTCCAAGGACTATCTGTGCAACAACAATATAAACCTTGGAGGACCATTTCTGCCCAAGTCCCTAAATTCATTATCACAACAAGGATGATGGATGTAATCACCTTATACACCTTGAAGGACCTATTTTGCCATTTCCCTAAAACTATTACCCTGCACCCTTATAACCCATGTTTTCCCGCCCTACTGTACATCCTTCTCCTTCACGTGCCCTGCAACATAAGACAAAACATCACCCCACTACTTACACCACACCACATACAACCAAACTCCACATTGGCAATCCCTAACCCTCCCATTCGTCAAGACAAAAGACAAAAAAATTGAAGGGCTAGGATTCACTGGATTGGGGACCAAGGCTAATGAAGAGCCAAGATGTGTTTTGGTTTCCTGTCACATCAAAAACACAACAAGCACACTATGAAGATATGAGGCAGCTTATAAAAGAGAAAAAAGACAGAAGTAAAAAAATGGAGGAGTAGATTAATTTAAGTTTTAATGTTTTTTTAGTCTTTTAAACTCTGTCATTTTAACTTTTCAAGCTATGTAATCCTTTTAATGTTTTAATGAAAATTTAAGTTTTTATCTGTCTCATTTAAGTCTTCAAACTGCTTTCTAAGTTTTCAAATTATGTCTTTTAAGCTTATGCATTCAAGTTTTGTTTTGTGGTTCACAAGTCATTCTCATACGCTCTTTTAAGCTTATAAAAACTGTTTTTAACTCATTAAAAGTTAAAGGAAAGTTACTGTTTCATTACTTATAATTTGGATTTTCAAGCTATTAGAAGATAAGCTTAAAAAGGAAGAGCTTATGGGTTATTTTATTAGACTGCTTATTTCAAATAAGCTGGGCAGGTTAAAGCTAATTTAGATCTTGCATTCCCTATTTTGAGCAAGGGAATAAGGTACACTTCACATTTCTATATTAGCTTATTTACTGTACTTGTGCTTATTCGTGCTTAATATTTGTTTATTTATGCTTATTAGTGTTTTTTAATGGTTATTTGTCATTTAGAATTCATTTGTTTAAGTACTTAGTTAAATCTGTCTTAATTAGCTTATAAACTGCTTATCTTAATTTTTCTTATTTAAAGTGCTTATCTGTTGTTGAAAGTTGTTCATCAGTACTTAACTTTGCTTATCAATGATCTATTTTCAAAGAATTATGCTTAAATCAGTCTTAATCTTTTTATAATGGGTTTTAAGATTTACTTAAAGGGGTGTTTGGCACAAGACTTTAAATGGGTCAAAATGAGTTAAAAGCTATTTTGGGTCACTAAGTCATTTTTATTCAAGTCTCTATTAAGTCCTTTTTAATCAATTTTAAAGGTTTTTTTCCAAGGTGTAAAACATCATTTCTAAGTTTTTCATACATATGTCTTAAATCTGTGGTAATTTTGCTTTACAGTGTAGCTTATTTGATTAAGATCTTATTTAGAACTTCCTTGTGTTGTTTTTATGCTTGTTTAAGGCTCAAAATGCAGTAGCAAATCTTGGTTTAGTTGTTGAAATTGTCCTTTGAGTGTTTACCCAAATCTGTTAAATTCAGTAGTTAAAAGTTTAAAAAGTCACTTTTCATGGTCAAATTTAAGGTAGTTAAAGTAGGTTTTGGGTTTTGAAATATCTAGCACAAGGAGGTTGTAGTATAGAGTTAATCTTTTTGAGCTTATTTTAGGAATTAGAGCTTATTTACTAGCTTATTTTTAGGCCTGCAATAAGCACTTTGTCTTTTAGAGAAAACCAAATCAGTAGCTACTGAGTAAGAGTGGCACTTTTCCTTTGCCTTTTTATTAGCTTATATAGATTTCAAACTGCTTTTTAAATGTTGATTATTGTAGCTTGTTGTTCAAGCTTTCCAGGGGTATAAGCTACATACCCATAAGGATCCATCAACAGATTTGGCCAAATAGCTTAATTGCTTATTTGAGCTTTTAGCTTATTCGAATCGCTTATTTTAGGTTTAGTCTAGTTTATTAGGTTAGCTTTTAAGTCTTTTTAGCTTAGTTAGATTATTTAGAGCTTATTAGCATTTCTAGTTTAAAATTTTTAAGTAATTAAACCTTTTAGCATTGCTGTCATATTTAGCTTAGCTTAGCTTATTGTTTGTGTTTATTTTTGTTCCATATTGCTTATTAGATGTAACTTACTATCTGGCTTAGCTTATTTTGCTATTTCCTTTGCTTAGTTGTGTCTAAAATGCCCATAGTTTATGCATTAAGCCCTTTTAGTGTAAATAAGCCACTGTCAGGTTTCAAGTGCTTAATATGTGCTTATTTTTATGTTTTAAAAAAAGTCGTTTTTTAAAGTTGTATTTTTCTGCTTATTCTAGCTTTTCCAAAAAGAAAACTTGCAAAAAGCAAAAACGGGGAAATTGGGAAGTTGAGGGTGAGCAAGGCTCGAACCCTCAACCTCAACCAAATTGAACCCGTTTATCACACACCCTTTACCGCTGCGCCCTTGGGACTTTTTCGTTATAAGTCCCAAGTGGTTAGTTATTTAAGGGCTTTTTAGCCTTTAAGCCATTCAGCCCTTTTGGGCTTATTTACTGCTTATTTATAAGCAGTTTGTCCAAGCTTTTATTTTTCTTGCAATCTTCATGTCTTAAAGTATTTTCCTGCTTTTTTTTAGATTTTTCCAATTTCATTTAGTATTTTTTATATTTAATTTTAGTTAAAATCGTTTTTAATTCATAAAAAATTATAAAAAAGTCAAAAAAATTTAATTCTTTTTTTGAAAATTTTCTTTTATCAAATAGGACTTAGGAAAATTAGATTTACTTTCGTAGAGTTAAAATTGTGAAATTTGATTTTTTAAAGAACGGGTTTGAATCCCGTTCTCGTTTTTCGTGTTTTTAAGCTCAAATCACTTTAGTTTTTAGTCTAGTTTTCTTTATCCTTACAATTTAGTCACTTAGGGTTAATTAAAAGTTAAAAAATCATTTTAGGTTTAAATTTTGATAATTTAGTTTTTTTTAAGTCGCGTTTTTTAGGATTCCCGTTTTGCGTTTTTAGTTTAAAATAGTTTTCCCTTAATTGTTTTTAAGTGTTTGCCTTAATTTTCCCGTAGTTTTAGAAAACCAATCTAAATCTTGTTCCATTCAAGCATCGATTATCAAAATGACTCTCGACTTTCAATTGCATTCCTCGTTGGGGATAACGACTCGGGAATCATACTTCCGGATTTACTACAATTGAGATTTTTTATTCTTATTATATATTTATATATTTATTATATTACCTTAGTCTAGTGTTCCTAGTGATACTGTTACAGATGAGGCTGTCTATAAAGAGAGGGATGATAGTTTGGTGAGGGCTGCCACTACTGCTTCTAGCTTAGAAGCAGAGCAGGACAGTGGTAACATAGATAAGACCCAATCCAAGGCAACACTTAATGAACCAAGTTCCCCAAGAACTAGTTCAGGTAGTGCTCCCAGGCGCCAACACCATGGGGGACATAATTGCTCAAACTAGGTTTGAGAATGTGTCTAAAACATTTAATGATTCACTGCTCGTAGGAGTTAACACACCTCGAAGTGATGAGGATAGTATGAAACTTAAGGAATTGATGGAATTTTATACCAAATTTCAACAAAGAGTTCTTGACCTGGAGAATACAAAGACTGCTCAAGCTCAGGAGATTACAAGTTTGAAACTGAGAGTCAAGAAGTTAGAGAAGAAAGAAGGGTCAAGAACTCACAAGCTCAAAAGATTATACAAGGTTGGTAGATTTGCAAGAATGGTTTCCTTTGATGAAGCTAGTTAGGGTGATCAGGAGGATGCATCCAAACAGGGGAGGAAAATTGATGACATTGATAAAGATGCAGAAATTACATTGGTTGATGAAACTCAAGGGAGGTATGGTGATGATCAAATGTTTGATATAGGTGTTCTTGATGATGAAGAGGTGTTTACAGGACAGGATATGGCTGAAAAAGAGATTAATGTGGCTGAAAAAGAAGTTAGTATTGCTGATCACTTGCAGCTTTGAAAAGTGCAAAAGTTTAGGAAAAAGCCAATGTTGTAGAAGAGCCAGTGATATCAAAAACAAAACACCACCTATACAACAACAACTGCTACAACAGTTACAGCTGCTAGCACAAGACCCAAGGCTAAAGGGCTTGTTATTCATGAAGAGGAGCAAGCAACTACACCAACAGTTTCTTCTCAACAACCATCACATGTCAAGGTATAGGACAAAGGCAAAGGGATTATGGTAGAACAACATGTTAAAATGAATAAGAAAGATCAAATCAGTCTTGATGAAGAACTTGTTTTCAAGTTACAAGCTGAAGAAGAAGTAGAAGAAAGACTTACTAGAGAAAAATCTCAAAGAGAAGAAGAAGCCAACATTGTTGCATGGGATAATGTGCAAGCAATGTGAGATGCTGATTATCCAATGGCTCAACAAATGCAAGCAGAAGAACAAGAGAAGCTGATTATTAAAGAGAAGTCCAAGTTGTTTGTACAACTCTTAGAAGCAAGAAAGAAACACTTTGCAGCAATGAGAGCTCAAGAAAAGAGGAACAAACCACCAACTAAAGCTCAAAAGAGAAATACAATGTTATTATATAAAAAATGATTGTTGGACTTACAAGAACAATCAGTTTGAAGACAAAGCTTTGATGATATTGAGAAGTTATTTTTCAAAGCTATGAAAAGGGTTAAACACATTTTTGTAGATATGGATACCGAATTGTGTGGAACGGCAGTGAAGTAAGAGATAGAATGGCTAAGTGTCACAAGAATCATAAGGTACTCACAAAATACCATTCCCAATGTTCTAAGAGAGCTATGGAGAAGATCTTCAACAAGAGTCTATCAAGAAGAAAAAGGTAGATGACCTATTAAACAGTAGAGCTTCAAAGACTAATAAAAGTTGTTCATAATAAAGAGGAAGTATCAATTTATGCTATTCCTTTGGCAATTAAGCCTCCAAGCATTGTTGACTACAAGATCCATAAAGAAGGGAAGAAGACCTATTACCAGATAATCAAGGCTAATGGAAGTTCAAAGATGTTATAGTATTTAGTCATATGCTCAAAATCTTTGACATGGAAGATTTGGAAACCTTGTGGAAATTGGTAAAAGCTAAACATGGATCAACAAGGCCAGAGGAGGGCTATGAGAGAGTATTATGGGGTGATCTAAAGACATGTTTGCGATCGCATGTGATGAGCAAGTATGGAGATATCACAGCGATTACAGAGTATTGGATTAGAAGCATATGATTTCATGTGGGTTCAATTCATTGAGGAAGCTAAAATTGTGTACACTTCTTATGTGGTAGAAAAGAGATATCCCCTTACACCCTTGCTACAATCACAGTTATGCTAAATCGGAAGCCGACAAGTATCGATAACTGGAATAAATATGTTATCAGGGCTTAGGCTTAAGCTCATCACAAACAACTCAAGAATCAATGAAAGCATTTCCTCCTGGTGATTTAATGAAGCTTTCAATGAAGGAAAACTTGAGATTTGAAGAAGATATCAATTATAGGGAGATTGTTAGGATTAAAAGACTTTTTGATGATCCTTAGAGGTACTAAGCTAAGTTATGCTGCTGGGTTTATAAGTTACTACTGCTTGTTTGAGTTAATGTTGTATGGTACAAAGTTGCAACTGCTGAATGATAAAGATTGCTTGAAGCTCCAAGATTACTTATGAGATAAGGATTCGTTATTTATAAAATAGATCTTTAGAATAATCTAAGTTTTTGTAATATATTGTAAATTGACTAGGACTCCTTGGTGTATAAAAGGAGGTCCTAGGGTATAGAGTTTGAGATCACAAAATATTCAATCTAGAAATCTTTTGTTTTGATATCGTTATAGCTTCAAGGTTTTGTAACCTATTATAGTTATAGGTAGTCGTATTAATATATTGACGCTTCTTTGTTTGTAATCTGTGTGTTCATTGAATTATAGGTTCTATTGTTAATGCTTCTTATTGCACTCAAATATAGATTCCGCGTATCTTTGATCGATTTTTACAAAAGTTTTCTATCATAGTTGTGTAGGATTTTATCTTTGCATAACTAACCTTCATACAAAGCTAAGGAATTAGATCATTCAAGTGGGATCAACAATACATTTTGCTTGGGTGATTTATACGCTTTACTTGGGAGAACTATACACTTTCATTAGGTGAATTATACGGTTGTTCTTTGATTTGTAAAATCTCGTGAAAATTTGATTTCTTGGTTTTATCAAGAATTGTAAAATCCTGTGTATTCCAAAGACTCAATTTCTTTAATCAAATCTCACTTTAACACAACAACATTCCAATCACTGTTACGATCTTTTATCTTATCACATTAAATGGATTCAATTATCTCCACTTGGACAATAATTCTCTTGTGAGTACATGTATTCTCTGGTGCTGACAATCGTTTCCACTATGTTGGACAAGGACTTGTATGATTCTTGAAAAGTCAAATGGAACTTTACATGGAAAATAGAGAGCACGGAAGAATGATACTGGAATCAGTTGAAAATGATCCACTCATTTGGCCTACTATTGAAGAGAATGGAGTAATCAGAACAAAGAAATATGCTGAATTATCTACTGCTAAGAAAATTCAAGCTAATTTTGATATGAAAGCTACCAATATCATTCTTCAAGGTCTACTAGTGATATCTACTCACTTTTGAATCATCACAGAGTTGCTAAAGTTTATGGTGAGAGGTCAATTACTGATGCAAGGTACCTCTTTGATAAGCAGGATATGAGAGTGTAAAATGTATGCTGCATTGATATGTTTACTCTCATCAAGGGGGATCACTTCCATAAGTATTCTTGAGATTCAATCAGCTGATTAATGAACTATAAACATCTTACAACATGAAAATGGAAGCAATTACAAGTTAATACCAATGTTTTTAAAACAGTCTTCCACTGAATGGAGTAAGTTTTGTGACTGTGTCAAGTTGTAAAGGGATTCTGCATATACCAACTTTGTTGATCAGGCTTCATGCATATCTTAAACAACATGAAACTCTATGTAAATGATTTCGTCTTCTGCGTTGACGCATTTAGGATCCACTTGATTTGTTGTATATCAGCAAATGACATACCTCATTCAACACTTATCTTCTTTATACTAAAATCCTCGGCTCAACAATAGTTTCCCAATCCTAAATATGGATCAATTCATCCCACTCAACATTACTCATCTACTTATCCATCATAACCTCAATTCATTCATTCATCTATTCCACCATCATATCCATATCAGTCTCAAATGGATCATCAAACCTCATTTGTTCAACAAATTACTTATCAATCACCTTAAGTTGTTACAAAACCGATGACTGAGTCACCTCTTATGGACTCAGGTTTTGCTGTTCTAGTATTCTCTCCAAGAGATTATCCAATTGCTTGTATCAACAAGGCAATGGCTTTTCTAACAGTAGTAGCTTCCTCAAGGTTCCCCTCAACCAACAATCAACTTAGAACTTACTCAAATCCTAAGAAACCAAACCACTATTCAAGATGGCAGGGTCATAGTGCAACAAGTTCAGAGGAGACAAGGTCAAAGTTATTCTGGTACTGGGTATAAGAGTAATGCTACTAGTTCTGGGGGAAACAATGCAAGTGGATAGGCAAGGGTTGCAAGGTTTGTTAAATGCTACAATGTCAAGGTGACAAGGTCATTGTAGCAATGCACTCATCCTAAGCGACCAAAGAATGCAGCATGGTATAAGGAAAAATCAATGTTAGCTGAAGCTCAAGAAGCTGGACAGATTTTAGATAAAGTTGGAACGTGAAGCATAGAAAATTTCGCAAAATGTTGATCCATGGTTGAAATTCGAAATGACACATTCACCTAAGATATAATAATTGTCGGGAGTGAAAAGTTTACAAGTTGCAAATATGAGTAGTGTTAGCATCTTTATTTGTATTTAACGGTGATTTCGTTTTAAGCTTGGTTTGGAATAAGTGAAAAGTCGGGAACGATGAATTTATCCTTTTTGGGGCATTTTAGGATTGAAATGCGTCTTGTTCTATGATCCCTAACAATTATAAAATAACGAAAGTCAAACATGTTAGTTAGTTGCTTAAAAAGAAAAGTACAAAAAAAGGAAAAATACAAAAATATTTGTGGAAATAAGTGTATATATTTAAAAATGGTAAAAACGGGGCTTTTCGAAGCTATTGATTCTTTCATTCCCCTTGACGAACGCTTAGCTACTTTTCGAGGTAATTAGTCAAGGGGGATCGTGATTCTTGGTTTTCTTAAGTGTTTACTTATAGCATTACGTGAGGACACACAATAGTTTAGTATGGGAGATTTTGGTATGTGCTTAATTACACATACCATTTTCTATTAAAAACGGACTTAAACGACCAAAAACGTACCAAAAATACATTGTATTTGTATGTTTTGCATTTGTATTGTGCAGGTAAAGGATATCTAAGAAAAAGTCAAAAAACAAAGCCAAAAACGACAAAACCGAGCACGAGAACGGAAAGAGCGTGAAGCAAAAGTCAAAGTCAAAAGTCAACCAAAGTCAACCCTGGAAAAGTCAAAGGTCAAAGCCGAAGCCGTAACTAAAGAAAAAGTTAATGGGCCAACCCGTACCCATCTAATGGGCCGGGTCAGCCCATTATTGTATTATGAGACCAAAAGGCCCAATTCCTTTACTATGTATAAACCGGCCCATAAACCAAACATATATAAGGCCCAAATGACTTAACTGTTGTTAAGTCATTCAACCCTAACAACCCTTTGACAGTTAACTTTGTTAGTCCTCCAAGGACTATCTGTGCAACAACAATATAAACCTTGGAGGACCATTTCTGCCCAAGTCCCCAAATTCATTATCACAACAAGGACGATGGATGTAATCACCTTATACACCTTGAAGGACCTATTTTGCCATTTCCATAAAACTATTACCCTGCACCCTTATAACCCCTGTTTTCCCGCCCTACTGTACATCCCTCTCCTTCACGTGCCTTGCAACATGAGACAAAACATCACCTCACTACTTACCCCACACCACATGCAACCAAACTCCACCTTGGCAATCCCTTACCCTCCCATTCGTCAAGACAAAAGACAAAACATTTGAAGGGCTAGGATTCACTGGATTGAGGACCAAGGCTAATGAAGGGCCAAGATGTGTTTTGTTTTCCTCTCACAGCAAAAACACAACAATCACACTATGAAGAGATGAGGCAGCTTATAAACTTTGTCATTTTAACTTTTCAAGGTATGTAATCCTTTTAATATTTTAATGAAAATTTAAGTTTTTATCTGTCTCATTTAAGTCTTCAAACTGCTATTTGTGAATTGCTTATTTAAAGTGCTTATTGAATGTCAAAACTTTCTTATTGTTTCTTTTATAAACTAGTTATAATCTGGTACTTGCTAAAATATGCTTAAATTTGTAGTTCATAGCTTAAAAATGTATTCTCTAAGATTTAAGGGGTGTTTGGGTTAACTACTCAAAAAGGGTCAGAATTGTGTAAAACTAATTTGGGTCATTTTTCCATCTCTAACAAGCTCATGTTAGTCATTTTAATCAGTCTTTTATAAATTTCTTAAGTTAAAAAGTTGTTTTAAGTTATTTCCTAAAAGTTATATGAACCTGTGGATTTGAAGTCTTTTTAAATTGTTCTTAATTGATCTTTGTTTCAAAGTATTTTAAAAGTTTTCTTTTACTTTCATTTAGAGTAAAATGCAGTAGGATTAGTTAGATTTAGTGTCAATTGGTATTTTGCCTTCAGTGTATTCTGTCTTAAGTTGTTTTTCTTGCCTTTTAAAAGTCATAGTTCAGCTCATTTCAATAAGTTCTCTTTAGTTTCAAGTCATGATTTTAATACATAAGCTCATTAGGTGTTCTTCTTTATCTGTTTTAGCTTATTATAGGTTTTGAAGTCTTTTTACTAGCTTATCTGAGGCTGCAAATAAGCCTTTTGTCCTTTAAGAAAACCACACTCAGTAGCTACTGAGTATGAGAGCCTATTTTCCTTTGCATTTTTCATAGCCCATTTTAATTTCAAAATTCTTTTTAAATGTTGTTTATAGTAGCTTATAGGACTAGCTTTAAGGTCTTATACCCCCCTAAGCCATAAGGGTCTTATAGGTTGCTTATAAATTAGCTTTAAGTTGCCTCTTTAGGCTGTTTTGCCCATTTTTAGCTAATTTTGCTTATTTGTTCTTTAATACTTTTCCAGCTTGTTTGTTATCTTTATGTTTAGATGTGCTTATTAAGTTTAGATTTAGGTATTTGCTTGCTTATTTTGTTCCCCATTAGCTTATTGAGTTCTAATTGCCTAATAGTTTAAGCCTTTATAGTGCCTTAGCGATTTATTGCATTCTGTCTGTTTTTAATGTGCTTATTCTAGTTTTTCTTTGCTTATGTCTAGTTCAATATGCTTATTAGGTAGGGGAGTTGGTGTGTCTCAGCTTATTTGTGTTTCCTTTTAACTTATTGAGTTTGAAAAAGCCAAGAAGTTAACCCAAAAGTCACCTAGCTTTAAAAAATGCAATCTGCCTGTTTGTTTTAGCTTATTCCAGCTTATTTACTTATTTTAATAAAAAGTGTTTTTATTAAAGTGTGTTGTTTTTGTCTGTTTTATAAGTTTCGAAAAAGAAAAAGTAAAAAAAATGATTTTCCAAAAAGGAAAGGCATGGGGTTGAACCCATGACCTCTCCCTTTATACCAAAGCACCTCACACACGCACACACAAACCAACTGCCCTAGGGACTTTTTCAATTCTAATTTACCCAATTTAATATTTATCTCCTTTTGGCCCTTTTAGCTTATCAGAACTTAATAGCTTATTAACAGCTTATTGAGATAAGCTGTTGACCCCTTTTTATTTTTCTTAGGATTTTAACTGTGTAATGCACTTTCCCTGAATTTTTTATATTTTTATAAAATAGTTTAGTATTTTTATTCATTTTATTTCATTAAAACTGGTTTTAATTCATAATAAATTAAATAAAAGTCAAAAAAATATAATTCTTTTTTTCAAAATTTTCTTTTATCATTTAGGACTTAGGAAAATTAAATTTGCATCTGTAGGGTTAATTTTGCAAAATTTGTTTTTTTAAAGAACGGGTTTAAAATCTTGTTCTCGTTTTCGTGTTTTAAGTTTAATTGACTTAATTTTTCTGTTCCCATAGACTTAGGATTTCCTTTTATGCCTTATTTATGCTTTCCCGTAGTTTTAAGTTTAAATTCCCGTGCCTTTTTATGTTTTTCCCGTAGTTTTAAGTATTCCTTAGTTAAATTTCTATAATTTCTCGTAGAATTTAGAAAACCAAATCAAATCTTTGATCATTCAAGCATTGTTCACAAACCGATTCTCGATTTTCAAATTCATGCCTCGTTGGGACATAACGACCCGGGTCCGGTTTTAAACTTTGTGGATAACGAAGCGAGAAACCGATACTTCCGGATGTATATATTTTTATTTGTGAATTTAAACTTATTTCTTTTTGGATTTTAAAAGTGATTTGTTTATTTTCACTTATATTATATTATATATATAGTATAAATTGCTTACAACTATCACATATCCTTATCTGGATGTTGTGCTCAAATCTTATGGATGCGATCAGAGCTGACAGACTATCGCTTTGCATTCAATAAAATTCCATTGTATTGTGATAACAAGAGTGCTATTTGTAACACCTCCATTTTCACGATGCGCATCAGAATACACAATGGGTGTTACTTCAAAGCACAATACACCAAGATATAGAAAACGACTCAAAAGAGATGTTTATAAAACATGTGTTCCATTATTTGAATCAGAGTCAAAGCGTTAGGTCCCATAGAAACTTGCAACAAAATCCATCACAACATTTGAAAAACAATTGTTTCAAATTTATAAACATAGTTTTATAAATACAAGGAACACATTAGCAAGCTTCTACACAAGCGACCACATGCACAAAACCTCGACTCCACCGTTGCCATCACCCTTGGTTACCTGAGATAAAACATGCTTAAAATGTCAACAAAATTGTTGTGTGAATTCACAGAGTTTATAAACAATGAGTATAAAACTTTGAACACACATATAGTTCTCGGGAAAAACATTGCAACGAATACAATGTATCAAATATTTCATTTCACGCATTGAGCTCATGACACCAATACCTTAACATACATATATCTTTTCATATGTCTAAAAACCGTGCCCCAAAACAATGTATTATTGCCTCATACTAACTCGTCTCAATACAAAACATCTGTTTGATAGGGTGTTCACCAATGGATCCATACCCCGGACGGGGTTGTCAAACCCAATAGATCTATTTAATGCACAAGCGTTTACATCACCGGGTAATTAACGGTTCATGATATTAGGGACTTTGGCAATAGCTACTCATGAGGAAATATCTCATAACCGGGTCCAGCATACCATAAAATCATATGTGTTTAATTTTAAAAAAAAGCATGTATCTCCCTCGCGGGTTTATAAAACATCAAAAGATTTAAAAATGCGAGGCTATGAACTCACCTTAATCAAAAGTATCCAATCAAACGACTCAACACGAGCAAACAACCTTCACGCCTCAACGGCGACCTATATATAATATACATAGCGGTACGTGACTACGAGAACATATACCATATAATCATAACTAGCATATATATAATTATATACTACAATCACCAAGTGCAATGCAAAATATTTATTTTGACGCACCAACAATAACACAACGTTTACCGCAAAGTTTCTATTTTTAGAAAGTTACCGAAAGTAAGGATAATATAACCCGAACTCATATTTTATTATTACTTAACTAACATTACGAACCCTTTTCTTATAAAAGACCATATTCAAAAATACAAGCAAGTTTGACTTTCAAAAGTCAAAGTTCGTAGTTGACTTTTACACAAAAATTACCAATCTTAATTTGGCCGTAAAACGTTCGTTATTAAGTATTACGCAACGAGGCACCTAGAGAAACGTAGCTAAACTCGAACTCTATCACTTTTTATTATTGAAAATAACTTTCATAAATTTCTCGACTCGCTACGAGGCGGTCAAACTTTCTGGTCAAAAATACCGTTTACAAAACCCATTAAAATGCCATTTTTCACTTCCAATGACATCAAAAATACTCTCAAGTAACTTATTTATACACAATAAACCCATTTCGCTTCAAATCAAAAATCAAATACTCATTTGACACTTTCGCACTCGGATCTATAGTATAAACTATATGCATGCAACATAACACACAAAATAAAAATGAAACAAGCTAAATAACGCTCTTACAATCTAATTGACACAAGAAAATAGCTCACAAAAACTTTTCTTTGGCTTTTCCTTTTTGACCGCGACTCGAACAAGGATCCAAACACAAAACCAAATCTTTTTAATCAAAACCCACTTGTAAAAACACTAGATCTATCAACTATAATCACCCCTTTTAGATCAAAACCTTATGAATTTAACCAAATTTCTAACTTCCAAAATACTTGATGCATGTTCAAGATTTTTAGTGGGATATGCTCACAATGACGCAAGAATTAATATTTTGTAAACAGAT
The DNA here is from genome assembly GCA_026074375.1 of Tanacetum coccineum. NCBI lineage: Eukaryota > Viridiplantae > Streptophyta > Magnoliopsida > Asterales > Asteraceae > Tanacetum > Tanacetum coccineum. Next base: position 5,085 of record BQNB010065333.1, on the reverse strand, counting down.
TATATTGCATGTCGGAAAATCAAAGTGTTTGGGTGGTGTGTGTGTGTGGCCGGTCGTGGAGGAGCAAAGGGGGGGAGAGAACAAGTTTTTTTTTCAAATATGAAAAATGTGTGTGTGTTTACTTATATAGAAAAACACTTTGGCCTATTGACACTTTTGACCCTCCACCTTTCAAAGTCCTTCAAAATTAAATCACAAGGGTGTTTGTTTCGAGCTTATAGCCGAACATAAGGTCGGGTTTTATAAATTCGTAAATATTTTTCTTCCATCGACTTTATTTTATTTTGAAACATTTTAATAAAATGTTAAACCTCGTAAAACTCGACCTATAAACACGGTTTTTACAAAAACTCGGGGAAATCCATAAAACACTAAAAATAACTATTATCGTGCTCTAAGAGAAAAAAATATAAAATTCTTAAACTTCTCAAACGCTTTAAACGAATAGAAATTTAAAACACGGCTTGAAATTACCCAATAATTAGAACTTTTCACCAAACCGACTAAAAACATAACGACTATATCCAACTATATAGTAAAATAATTATCATGGCTTGAAGTAAGTATTGACCTGAAACTCGGGTTGTTACATTCCTCCCACCTTAAAAAGCGTCCTCCTGGTGCTTAGTTTGGCTTATCCGTTCTTTCCTTTTTAGCAAAAAGGTGAGGGTACTTATCTCTGAACTAATCTTCACATTCCCAAGTAAACGCTGGTCCTCTTCGCGAATTCCAGCGAACTTTAACGATAGGAATCCGACTTTGCTTAAGTCGCTTAACCTCTCGATCTACAATTTCCACCGGTTCTTCAAAAAAGTGCAGCTGATCATCAAGTTGAATCTCGTCAAGTTTAATCATAACTAGCATATATATAATTATATACTACAATCACCAAGTGAGACGCAAAATATTTATTTTGACGCACCAACAATAACACAACGTTAACCGTAAAGTTTCTATTTTTTGAAAGTTGTCGAAAGTAATGATAATATAACGCGAACTCATATTTCATTATTACTTAACTAACATTACGAACCCTTTTCTTATAAAATACCATATTCAAAAATACATGCAAGTTTGACTTTCAAAATTCAAACTTCGTAGTTGACTTTTACACCAAAAATTACCAATCTTAATTTGGTCGTAAAACGTTCGTTATTAAGAATTACGCAACGAGCCATCTAGCGAAACATAGCTAAAGGCAAACTCTATCACTTTTTATTATTGAAACAAACTTTCAAAAATTTCTCGACTCGCTACGAGGCGGTCAAACTTTCTGGTCAAAAATACCGTTCATAAAACCCATTAAAACGCCATTTTTCACTTCCAATGACATCAAAAATACTCTCAAGTAACTTATTTATACACAATAAATCCATTTCGCTTCAAATCAACAATCAAATACTCATTTGACACTTTCGCACTCGGATCTATAGTATAAACTACATGCATGCAACATAACACACAAAATAAAAAAGAAACAAGCTAAATAACATTCTTACAATCTAATCGACACAAGAAAATAGCACATAAAAACTCTTCTTTGGCTTTTCCCTTTTGATCGCGGCTCGAACACGGATCCAAACACAAAACCAAATCTTTTTAATCAAAACCCACTTGTAAAAACACTAGATCTATCAACTATAATCACCCCTTTTAGATCAAAACCTTATGAACTTAACCAATTTTCTAACTTCCAAAATACTTGATGCATGTTCAGGATTTTTAGTGGGATATGCTCACAATGATGCAAGGATTAATATTTTATAAACGGATTATATTGCATGTCAGAAAATTAAAGTGTTTGGGTTGTGTGTGTGTGGCTGGTCATGGAGGAGCAAAGGGGGAGGGGAGAGAACAAGTTTTTTTTCAAAAATGAAAAATATGTGTGTGTGTTTATTTATATAGAAAAACACTTTGGCCTATTGACACTTTTGACCCTCCACCTTTCAAAGTCCTTCAAAATTAAATCACAAGGGTGTTTGTTTCGAGCTTATAGCCGAACATAAGGTCGGGTTTTATAAATTCGTAAATATTTTTCTTTTGTCGACTTTATTTTATTTTGAAACATTTTTATAAAGTGTTAAACCACATAAAACTCAACCTTTAAACACGGTTTTTAGAAAAACTTAGGGAAAGCCATAAAACACTAAAAATAAATATAATCTTGCTCTTAGAGCAAAAATATAAAATTCTCAAACTTCTCAAACGCTTTAAATGAATAGAAATTTAAAACACGGCTTGAAATTACCTAATAATTGAAACTTTTCACCAAACAAACTAAAAACATAACGACTATATCCAACTATATAGTAAAATACATATCATGGCTCAAAGTAAGTATTGACCTAAAACTCGGATTGTTACACTATTGCTTTATGTTGTAACAATGTCCAGCACTCAAGTTCCAAGCACATCAATGTCAGATATCATTTTATTAAAGAGAAAGTGAAGAATGGTGTGGTTGAGCTCTATTTTGTAAAGATGGAATACCAACACGCGGTCATACTCACCAAAGCATTAGCCAGGGAAAGATTTGAATTTCTACTCAGCTGGCTTGGAATGAAGAGTATGACTTCGAAAACACTAAAACGTCTTGCAGAAGAAGAGGAAGAGTAATGGTGGAAACTCTTCATGTATCATATGTAAATAATTAATTCAAAAAGACAAAAAAGATTTTCCATTTTTAGAAAAAACATTTATGAAAAGAAAATACAAAAATATAAAATCACAAAAAGCAAATATTAAATTAAAAATTTAGAAAAATCCAATAAAAATATGTTTCATGACATGTCTTTTGTAATCGATAATATTTATGGCCCAAAAAATGTCATTCAACAATGATACAGAGTTGTAAATAAAGTTCGAACAGAAGTCAAATGTGTGGAAAAATATAGAGGGGGTGAATACGTTTTTATTAAAAAACTTAAAACATTTTGTATCAAATTATCGATCAAGTTGAACGCAATATGAGAGGTGTGAATAATACATCTATATTATAAACGTAATCACAATATTAACTTCTACAATCATCACCCAAACTATATAAGCAACAATCAACACACATATAGATCTAATGCAAGTATAAATGTAAAGCGATAAGGTAAATAAAGATGTAATGCAAAAAGTAAAAGAAAGTGCAAACCGGACGTGATGATTTATAGTGCTTCGGTCACAAAGCACCTCTTCGCCCTACTCCACTCCCCGAGTACCCAACTCGAGAGTTACATCACTAGTCAACAAGCTCCCTTTAGGCGAAGAAAACCATGCACAAATAAGCTTACACCGATTTTCGACACTAATCCAAATGTCGAGTTCTAATCCTAGCTAGAACTAATCTATCACAACTTATGTATTTTGAGGACTAAGATACTAACCACACCACTTCACTTCACGACACAACTTTACTTCACTGCACAACTTCACTTTACGACACAACTTCACTTCACTACATCACAACTACGCTTCACAACTTCACTTCACTTCACAACTTCACTACACTTCACTACTTCACTACACTTCACCTAGACACTAACAAGATCACCCTGATCTATCTAAACTCTTAAAGACCACCATGATCTAACAACTATACAAGTTTGGAATATATAGACTCGATCTATACATTGTGAATGTAAGACATGTCACGAATGCACTAACTAAATTACATAACTTCGTATCTTGGTGATAACGAGAGTTCTTCTCTTGCACTTGGAGGAATAAGCTTGAATCACTTGGAAACAAATGCTTAATATTAAATGATCAAACGATTATAGGTGATGTATAAACTGAATTTAGACAAAAAAGAATGAGTGCAAAAGGTGAGAATATCAGTAGGGAACAGTCCAGTATTTATAGGCAAGCTGGGGAGCGTTTTTTGTCTGGCCGGCCCCTTTAATTCATGTGTCGGCCCCCTTATTACTAAGGTGGCCGCCCATATATTTAAGGGGGCCGCCCAGGCCTGGACGCTCTAATTTTTGTCTTTTTTAGGGGAGGTGTTTTCTGGAACATTTCTAGTCGTTTTTAGGTAGAAAATTTAAATTCATAATATTTATTTTGATTAAAATATTTCTTTTAAATGTAAAAAATCTTTTGTAAAAGTTATAGAAATGTTTGTAACATTTTATAAAAATATGTGAGATTGAATAGAAATTTCTTTGATCATAAAATAAATTAAGCATTTATTTATTCATACCTTAAGTTATTTACGTCGGGAGCAAACTTCATTGAAGCAGTCTTGAGACATCGAGAGATGTTGTCGTATGAATGCATTGATAACTTTACGTTATTTGTTATAAATTACATGTTTGTCATCACCAAAACATAAAGAGAATGTATTGATTAAATATCGTAAAATTTCTATCAACAATTTTCCCCTTTTTGATTATGACAAAATATGTAAACTATAACTCATAGTAAAATGTATAAGTTACTTGTTTACACTTATTTTCCCCTTTTTGTCAAAGCAAAATGGTAGACACTTAGGCGAGACTTTTACTACACTATAATCCTTGAAACAAAGAGACGATCTTGCATCATCCCTAGTGAAGTCTTACTCCAATAAACCCCGTAAAATCATCCCAAGCTATCTATTTTGACACTCGAACACCCCTTGCATCCTATTGTTTATTGACTCTAGCAGATTCATGGATCAAATATGTTACAAACTCTTAACCTACATCAAGGGTTTGTTTTGTGCAACATAATATATATATATATATATATATATATATATATATATATATATATATTATATATTATATATAATATTAATATATGAAAAAAAAAATTTAATTAGGGCAGAATACACATATCAAGAAATGTGTAGATGTCATAACGGTTGCAACTCCCCCTCGGTGTATGCTCCCCCTTGTTTTGGGCACCAAGGAATCAAGCTACGGAAGTGTGCTACAAAAGAAAAAATTAGTAGAAAAGTGCACATATATATAATAACGATGTGTAGGATCCCGAATTCACACAAACATGTATAGATCTAGAGAGATCTAGAGTGAGAAAGTTAGAGAGAGAATGGTTGAGAGAGAAACTAATAAAAACACACTTAAGAGTGTGTGTAAAATGAATAGATGCTTA
>BQNB010065332.1:0-34979 GCA_026074375.1 Tanacetum coccineum | reverse complement strand
ACACTTATTAACAATTATTAATCACATAATTCTTTCTTCCTTATTAATCACACAATTCTTTCTTCCCACGTTTCATACTTCCACTTATCACTCTTTATTCCATGCTAGCCCTACCACCATCCTTCCAAGCTAGTACTAGTGGTGTAAATGAGCCGAGACATTATACAAGAAGAAATGCATCAGCATCTACAAGTAGGACATCTACAAGTACGACACTCTATGATGAATCCGAAGAGGATTCTGTAGATGAAGATGATATAGTGGATCTCGGAAACAATGGGGAAATAAGAAATGATAACTTAGACGATTATTTCGAATAAAGATAGTAGACTTTAGCCTTTAAGTATTTGAATAAACTTCTCTTTTGTGGTCTTTTTATATTAAAAATGAAGATTTTAAGATAATTATATTTTTATTTAATCATTGTTTTCATACTAGACACTATTATATGCACAAAGGGTAAAAAGTTAACTGAAGCGCTCGCTTTTGTCGCTTCTCGCTTTAGGGAAAGGCATGTCGCTTTGAGGTCGCTTTCGCCTTTAACTACCTTGCTTATTAGACGAGAAACTAAAAAACTAATCATATGTAGGAGTGAAAACATCTCGCAAGCTACTCAAAATCGACCTAGGGGGTGTTTGTTTCGGATTATATGTGGGCTTATGAGCTTATTTGATTTCGGCTTATATAACATAAGCTTCAATTTTCCAGCTTATTTTGAGACTTGTGGGCTTATATAATAAGTTTATCATGATATGATAAACTTATTATAAAGTCTCAAAATAAGCCGGAAAATTAGGGCTTATGATATATAAGCCAAAATCAAATAAGCTCATAAGCCCACATATAATCCGAAACAAACACCCCCCTAACCTAACCTATTATTCTATAATAATAAGCAGAAGATTCAAACAACAAATCCACAATCAGTTAAATCCTAAAAGCAAATCTAAACAACAATCAATTAATTAACAACTCACATAAACCCTAATTAGGTCAAAATCCCCAAATTCCGCAACAGCAAACGCTAATTAGGCTTCGAAAACAAATACGATCCGATACATAAACAAGTATTGCGTAAAATTAATGAATCATATAGGTACAGATAATTGAATTAAATCGAGTGATATAATAATGATCGATTGTGTGAATAAATATAGATATATGATTAATTAATTGAATTAGTTCATATATACCTGGTGATTGAATTGAATTGAATTGAATCGAGTGATGTGAGAGAGAAATAAATAGAATTTGGGGGTTTTATTTTATTTTATTCAATTCGGAAGTCCGACTCGTTCAGACTCGCTCAGACATTTTGGCTCAAAACGAGTGGGTGTCGCCTCCTCGAAGCAGCTCCCTCTCGCCCCGATTGATGAAAAAGAAATCGAATTGGAAAAGTCCAAAGAAGACTTCGACCCCGTAAGCTAAACTGGTGGTTTGTTTTTTAGTTCATACGTGGTCAGAGGCTGAAACATCTTAACCAACTAGACGTGAATGGGAGTTCTTAACGCCTCTTAATGTCTCTTCACTTTTTACCTTTTTTGTTTTTCTTTTCTTTAGTTTTTTTCTTCCTCTTTTTGTTTTGTAAGATATTTTTTTACTCTTCATTTTTTTTTCTTTAGTTTATTTTTTTGTTTTTTCTCTTTTTGTTTTGTGAGATATTTTTTTACTTTTCATTTTTTTTTGTTTTTTCTTTAGTTTATTTTTTTGTTTTTTCTCTTTTTGTTTTGTGAGATATTTTGTTTACTCTTCTTTTAATATTGATACTACATTAAAAAGAATTAATCCTTTTTTTTTGTTAAATAACTAATGTTTAAAATGCTAATAATGATGATGCTTTTTCAAATAATAGTAATATGTAACTAGTTTGTGAAATTACATTGTGGCCGTGTAATTTACACGTGAGTTTAATTTTTTTCACTAAAAAGTATTTTAATTCTCACTTGACAATGTTAAGTATACTACGAAATATTATTTTTCGCAATCTTATGATTGTAAAGTTAATGATAGCAACAATTTGCAAAATGATGAAGATGTTTAACCACATTGGAATTGGAATATACAATATATAACTACTTTGTGAGAATAAATTGTGACACAAAATTTTGCTGCCACGTCATAACTTGGCAACATCAAGTTTTTGCTGTCACGTCAGCGCCACATCAGCATAACACCAACACCAACATCACTCCCCTAATCATAACACCAAATAACACCACTCGCCTCTTTATTTTCATAAAACCCCCTAAACAATTATTTCATTCTTTTAACAAACTAACCATTTCATTCATAAAATTCAAATGGATTAGAATCCTCTAAAGTTGAGTCAAACATGATACATCATGTTCACCAATCACAAATAAGTTAAATATATACAAAGTAATAGAAGAATTAGATGTTGAACCAATAATTTCAAAGGCAGGGATTACACCAGTGGCTAGGAAAATAGTCTTCGGATCGTTATAAATAATCAAACTTGTGGAAAAGAGAAAGGGAAAAGTAGTGGGAAAGACTTAGAAGGTCAAAGTAGTGCAGTTGGTAATGATGGTTCTTATGAAGAATCACAAGATCCTAATTTTGACCCATTTGCTGACTTGGACCTAATCTTACCAACAATGGGGAATATGGAAGGTAATAGTGGTCATGTTGTAGAAACAGAGGGTGAGGAAAATGAACAAGCTATAGAAACAGAGAGTGAGGAAGACACAGAAGCAAATGATGAAACTGATAGTGAAGATAGTGATTACTTAGTGGATGAAGAAAATAATGTAGATGATGTTGATGTTGATATGAAAGACTTTGACTTTCATGTGGATGAGGGAGTAGAATTTATGGGTTGTAGAGACAGTGAACAAACAGTAGATATTGAAGAAGGAGATGGTGAGGAAATAGAAGTTTTAGACAATGATTACTTTGAAAGTGCTTCTGATAGTGATGATGAAGGTAGCAGATTAAGGAAAAGGAAATTGAAGGAGATAAGGAAACAAGCACATGCTAATGAACAGATTTACAAAACTTATTTCTATGTTGGGAAAAGACTTTCCCAAACAGGAGATGCCATGACATACTTAAGGAGATTCTATGAGACTAGGAGGGGGAAATGAAGATTGAAAGAATGATGGTGAAAGGGTTAGAAGCAGTTTGCAGAGGTGTTATTCCTTGTCTCTTTACCATGTGTTTCATGAGATAACCAGTGGAGAAATCAGGTTATTGAACAGTCCAGGGCTAGTGGGCCTAGTCAGGTTAGTGGACCAGTGAGGGTTTTGGGTCAAAGTTAAATGGACCAAAGAATAACATTAAAAGTGGACCAAGAAGCCCCCAAAAACTGACTATTAATGGGGGTAAACCTAATAGCAAAAACCAGTTGGATGGCAATCAATGTCCTTGGGTGCTTCTAGTCTCTAAAATCAAAAACAGTGAAACATGGCAGGTAAGAACATACAAATCTGAACATAAATGTTTGCAGTCAAGGAAAAACATTTATGCTACTTATCAATGGTTTTCTAAGGAGTTAGTTCAGCAATTAAAAACCAACCCTTACATTCCTGTTAGAGGCAGTCCAAGAGCACTCACACAAAATCTTGAATTGAATGTCATCAGGAGCAAGGCTTTTAGAGCAAAACACGAAGCTGAAAAGAAATTAAGGGGTGATTACACACAGACCTAATAAAGATGTTTAAGGGACTTATGTTATGGAAGTTACAAGAACTATCCAACCCACAACTGTCAAGATCGATGTTCAATCAGAAGCAAATCATTAAGTACCAACAAGAGTATTCAAGAGAATTTATGTTTATTTGGCCTTGAAAGTGGTTTCAAAAGCAGGGATGAGGGATTTGCTTGGATTAGATGGGGCATTCATGAGGGACCATACCCCAGGGTCAAGTCGTAACACTGTTGGTGTTGATCCAATAAATGCATATCTATCCATTGGCTATGGGCATTGTTGAGACTGAGAAACACAGAGTCATGGACATGGTTTCTCACTCAAATGGGGAATGATTTGGAGCTGTACAGGAATTCCATCTCACTTTTGTGAGTGACAAAGCAAAGGTAATAATTTCATTGAAAATGCTTAATTCTTTATATGATTACAGGGTATTATACCAGCAATTATGTAATTGCTTAAATGTTTGTCTGATTACAGGGTATTATACCAGCAATTGCAAATTTGTTTCCAAATGCAGAGCATAGATACTGTGTGAAACACATTCATGAGAATATGAAGAAGAGGTGGAATGGAAATGCATACAAAGAGCTATTGTGGACAGCAGCCAGTACAACTACAGTCCCAGAGTTTCAAAAAAGCCATGGAAAGGGAAGGAGTTTAGCAAAGAAGCTTATGAGTGGTTGAATCTGATTCCTCCCCAACACTGGTCAAGATCACATTTCTCAGGTATGAATTTTTTTTTGTATTTACTGTAATTGTATACTTAGTGTCTGTTGTTAAGACATAAACAATCTTTGTCAACAGTTAGGGCCAAGTCAGATGTGTTGTTGAATAATATGTGTGAAGTCTTCAATGGGAAACTTGTTGGTGGAAGAGATAAGCCTATTATTTCCACTTTGGAGTTTGCCAGGGAATATTTGATGAAAAGGTATGATATTATGCATTATCTTGTTAGTTGCAGTGCTATTTTGTTATTCTGCTACTAATTAACCCATTACAGATTGTAATGTGACAAACTTATTGATAAATGTGATGGGCACTTACACTACTGCAACAAAGTTTTTTGAGAGCAAACTCTTAATCAAGCTACGAATACCTTATTTCTGCTGGGGATGGCTTAAATCAGGTTTAGTGTCCATGGGATTTTGACCAGGTTGTGGTTAAAGTTGTGGCTAGAACATGCACCCTGTAGAAGATGGGAGTTGACAGGTATACCTTGCAAACATGTTGTTGCAACAAATTGGGTAATGTCACTTAACAATGAGGCTGGTATACCAGAAGAATGGGTGCATCCATGCTATAGGTTAGAGACTTGGAAGAAAGTTTATTCCTTTAAGATCAAACCTATTAGAGGTCATATCCATTGGCCAAAGTGCAATGTTCCCACCACAATCTTGCCACCCAAACATCAACCACAAGTGGGGAGGACACACCAAAGAAGGAAAAATATCGGCGGCTGTGAGGGATTTATTAAAGATGTCAAGAATGGAAAGCTGTCAAGGAGCACAAAGACTGTAACTTGTAACAAATGCAACACAAAAGGTCACAATTCCAGAAGTTGCACTGGTCCTAGAGTTGCTAAGACTAACAAGAGAAAAGTTCAACACAGGATGGATGATATCTTGCTCCTAACAGTTCCTCAAGGCAAACAAAAGGCCAAAGACTCAGGGTGTTGGATCTGCAAGTGGAAAAACAACAAACAAAGGGAAGGCTCCAGCAGCTAGTGGTGGAGTACCAAAGAGAAGACAGGACCAAAGAAGAAAGTCATTAACTTAGGTTGAATGTGAACTTTGTTGACTTTATGTCTGTTGGTTCTGCACAATGTCTGTATTTTGGATGTTTACTTTATGTCTGTATGGTTTAAAACTATGTATGGTTTATGTTAAAGACTATGACATTTGGTCTGTTTTAATGTTTACTATCATGCTATCAGATGGAAAATGTGCACAAGTATAACAGCTCAAAGGGCAAAATGATGACAGATAAAGATTTAGATCCAAAACTTGAACTTCATTTCATTAACAAAATTTATTGACCACTGCATCAATTGTGGTCAATTATAAGTTCAAGTAAATACTTAATAAGACAATACATGGAACAACTAAACATAAAACATCTTAAACATTACAAACTAAGCTTCATCCATCCACAAACTTCAAACCTTTTCCTTCCCTTTTCCTTTGTTACCAGCACCCCTCTTTCCCATTTTTTGCTCAATCATAGCCCATGTAGTCTTATTAGCAAGTCCAATGACAGCATTTGAAATGAAGGGTAGGTTTTGGGCAATTATTTTTGGAACTATAGTTATCATCTGGTCCTTTTGGGCTTTGATATGGAGGGACATGTCATGTCTTCTCTTCTCATCTTCTTTCTAGGAGCAAGTATCAGCATAGCCATACCAATTGATCACATTTGGTGGCACAGTCCTAGTCCTAAACATTTCAGGCCTAGGCCTTTTGGCTGACCCAAATGGAGGAATTGAAGCCTTTGAAGATCCCTCAATTCCCTTTTCAATACCCCCACCACGAGGAGCATCATTGAGTCACTTTAACTCAATTACTTCACTTTTTTTGACATGTTGATTGATCAAACAGTTTGGGGTTTAGGGTTTTGTAAGGATAAATGGTTATGAATTGGTGGTGTGAGAGGGTGTTGGTTTTTATAAGGAAACTAGGGTGGTTTGGGCATTACTCACAGTAAATGAAATTATTCACAAAAAGTCAACTACATTACTTCCCTAAATTTACTCACTTTCACCTATACATTCACAAAAATGAAAAAAAATGCACTATCTCACAAAGTTACAAAAAAAATTAAGAAAAGAGACGGATTCATATAAAACTTTTCCCAAAACACATCTAACCTAACCCACACACAATACAACTTGTCACTATTTAAACAGTCAGAAAAAGAAAGGAAAACCCATGAACAATAAGATACTTCTTTAATTTGATTTGCTTGTTCATTCTTGGATATTAGTTCGTTGATGGTGTTATAGACCTTATAAAACCAGGGATGTCATCACTGAAACGATGACAAAAGTACGCTCAAGATGTATATTGTGGAGCTGTGCGCGTACTACTCTCAGCCATATGTGCCCATCACACCCGTACGAATGTGTCTATACTCATAGTGCTTGTTCACACTCTCTAGTCACGTTACCAGAGGTGTAGGCGCATACGCAGTAGACGTTGAAGCATTGGGCAGCGACCCTACTCATACTTGGTTTTACTCTGACATAACGCTTTATTATCAGGCGTATCACAGAGTTGAAGCCATCGCAGCCCTCGCTACCGCTACGAGCTAAAGCCTCAATGCCCCACTCTCTCGCTCTCGCACGCTCCCCACGCCCCCCGCCCCCCCACACCCCCCCCCTGTCGAACAACTACACAACACACTTATCCCTGCTGACCCTGAGTCGCACTTGTGGATCCAGTGGTTGACCCCGTGTTTTTAACTTCAGGTCCCTCTGAACCGCTATGTTATACATAGAGGTTTTGGGCTGGCTAGTGGGGGGAGGGAAAAGAGTTAAGAAAATAGGCGGGAAAAAAATGTGGGTGGGAAAGGTCGATAATACCCTTGGCGTTAATAAACTTAACAATCGTTTAAGGAACCCCTTGGGTAAGTGATGGATAACGGCGCCATACGTTTGCCACTTAAGGTCCATCGTTTGCAATTAGTTTGGGTCAAGGGACTTACCGAGTGTTGGTCAACGCTCAACCACAAGGACCTTGGTTTTTGTAGTTTTACTCTCTTTTTTTTATTCAATGCTGGAGCCCTTCTTTGAATTTGGGGGTTTTATTTTATTTTATTCAATTCGGAAGTCCGACTCGTTCAGACTCGCTCAGACATTTTGGCTCAAAACGAGTGGGTGTCGCCTCCTCGAAGCAGCTCCCTCTCGCCCCGATTGATGAAAAAGAAATCGAATTGGAAAAGTCCAAAGAAGACTTTGACCCCGTAAGCTAAACTGGTGGTTTGTTTTTTAGTTCATACGTGGTCAGAGGCTGAAACATCTTAACCAACTTGTGTGGAATGGGGTTGTTACTTAATGTCTCTTATGCTTTCACTCTTTACCTTTTTTGTTTTTCTTTTCTTTAGTTTTTTTTTTCTCTCTTTATTTTGTGAGATATTTTTTTACTTTTCATTTTTTTTTTCTTTAGTTTATTTTTTTATTTTTTCTCTTTTTGTTTTGTGAGATATTTTTTTACTCTTCACTTTTTTTTGTTTTTTCTTTAGTTTATTTTTTTGTTTTTTCTCTTTTTGTTTTGTGAGATATTTTTTTTACTCTTCTTTTAATATTGATACTACATTAAAAAGAATTAATCTTTTTTTTTTGTTAAATAACTAATGTTTAAAATACTAATAATGATGATGCTTTTTCAAATAATAGTAATATGTAACTAGTTTGTGAAATTACATTGTGGCCGTGTAATTTACACGTGAGTTTAATTTTTTTCACTAAAAAGTATTTTAATTCTCACTTGACAATGTTAAGTATACTACGAAATATTATTTTTCGCAATCTTATGATTGTAAAGTTAATGATAGCAACAATTTGCAAAATGATGAAGATGTTTAACCACATTGGAATACAATATATAACTACTTTGTGAGAATAAATTGCGACACAAAATTTTGAATGTTTTTTAAGACATTTTATTCTCACGTAGCACAACTATGTTAATTTTATGACTAAAATGTTTTATATAATTTTTAAACATGTTTATATTTCATAAGAATAAAACTGATTTTAAAAATAAATTTGTACTTTTATCTTTCAGACATTTAAAAAGTAAAAAACAAACAATGTTATTTCATTCAGATTCAGACATTTGCGCATCAGATTCAGATTCAGATGTGCGAATCAGATTCAGATTCAGAGCATCTTAATTAACAAACAACACCTTACTTTTTTCTTTTCTTCATATACAGGTGTCAATGGGCTTAGCAAAACCAACCAAGAACCAAACCAACAACCTAAGCCGAGCCGAACAGATCATTTTCAGTTTTGTATATTTATAGGTTTCGGTGTTGGTTTTGCTTGGTTCGGTTTGGGTTAAAATAAAGAAAAATACGCCTAAATTGTCTATTCGGTTCGGTTTTGTTCGGTTTCGGTTTTGCTCGGTTCACTTCGGTTCGGTTTTTTGTTCATGTTTTCCTCAAGGTCGGTTTTCGTTTCGGTTCGGTGTTGAGCCAATGCTCAGCCAGCCCTAAGTGTCATAGTCTTCTTTTTTACTTTCCTTTGAAAATAAAGTGGTCTTTGTTTTCTTAACGCTTGTTTGGTAACGAGCACTTAGCGGTTGAATCATGTGTAACTGCACTTATTTAAAACGCTTCATCAAAAAGCATTTATATCTACCCACTAACGTTTTTGGCTGTCAAATTACATATATGGCCTTTTTATTTATTTAAAGAATTTCTATGTTAATGTGTATATGTCTTTTTACGTTGTTTTACACTTTATAATTACAGCTACAAGTATGTTACTAAACACTTTTATTTAACAAACAGCTATTGGTTGTGTAGTTCCCAGAACAGGGTAAAGATAATCAATGGTAACGGATATCAAATAGAATCGTGTAATTACTTCCAAAAGAAACTATTCGGCCACAATGCCTAGGTATCACGGATATCTCTTTGGGATAAGACCAAATGATATGTTCTTGAATTGGGCACAATTCTAGAACCCTTTCACTTTAAGTGTTTATGTTTCCGTATGTGTCCATAATCATGGTCATTAACTCAAACTTGAAACCGCCCATTTAATAGATCAAGGTGGTTACAAACATTAATGTTGAAACCACCCATTTAATTGACATTAAGCTAACTATTAAAAGTGTCAAGGAGAATCAGTGACTTGATGGGTGGACACTTCGTACCTTCAAACTCATTTCCAAGTATGACCTGATTCCCACAATTGCACTAAATTTCCAACAATCCTCACCAATTTAGTACAATTCCTTTTGCATGAATATTAAACATAAAAAAAACATGTGCATAAATGAAAATATCCTGAGGATTGAATTTCCATCTTAGTACATTACACGTTCAAATATTCGAGAATCAGGGTGTTCTAAGAATTGAACCCTTCAACCCATTTGAATACCAGAAGATAAAATACACAAAAGTTTTCAAACACTTAAACGCTCCTGACACTATACAAGCCATGTGTCCATATCCAATTCATAAATGTTGTAAGAGCCAAAAGTCCAAAACTCTCTGAAGCGGCAGAACCTCAACATTCATATAGGTGGTTACTTTTTATTCATGCTCTTGCCAAGCACTTTTTCAAAGAAATTAACCATTGAGAAGTAAAGACTCCATCCTCCTTTTCAGCAGGTTCCAAGCACATCCTTTGTATGATTGTAAAACATGTGCTTCGGTTCACTGAGCGTCAGCTTTCCACATTAAACTCAGCTCCCAAGCTTCCTCAGGAGGGAGTTGGGTGTCCTAGCATTCAGTGACTAAGTTGGACTTTAAACCCATCCCTTCAGCAGACTTTAAAACCAAGTCTCTAACCAATTCCTTAGTCAAGTTATCAGCTAAGTTTCGTTGAGATCTCACAAACTCTATAGATACCACCCCATTTATGATAAGCTCACGAATCATGCTATGCCTGACACATAAGTGTATAGACTTCCCATTTTATATTTGGCTATAAGCCTTTGCCAATGTAGCGGCACTATCACAACGGATAAAAATAGGTGTTATAGGTTTGGACCACAATGGAATCTCAAGGATTAGGTTTCTCAACCATTCAGCTTCCTTACCATCAACTGCTAAAGCCACAAATTCAAATTCTATTGTTGAGCTGGTGATGCAAGTTTGCTTATTGGATGCCCAATAAATTGCACCTCTACCAAGCAGGAATACCCAGCTACTGGTAGACGAATTGTCTTCAGTATTTTTGATCCAACTTGCATCAATGTATCCTTCTAACACTGAAGGATAGCCAATATATGTCAAACTATAATCTATAGTTTTCTTTAAATACTTCAATACCCTTTAAATTGCTTGTCAGTAATGAGTACTAAGATTACTAGTGTACCTACTCAGTTTACCTACTGCAAAAGAAATATCAGGCCTAATACAAGTCATGGCATACATCAAGCAGCCAATCACCCTAGAATACTCAAGTTGAGATACAACCTGACCATTATTGGGCATCAGCTTCTCACTTGTATCCATATGAGTACTCACTATAGTACAATCTAAGTAATTAATTTTATTCAGTACCTTCTCAATTTAATGAGACCGAGAAATTGTTATTCAATTACTTTCATGTTTAATCTTATACTAAGGATAACATCAGCCTCCCACACATCCTTCGTGGATAACCTTGATGACAAGAATTCCTTTGTCAGGTTAACCTGAACTTGGTCAGTGCCAAAGATCAGCATATCGTCAACATATAGACAAATGACGACTCCTTTATCAGATTCATCAAATTTGCTATATACACATTTGTCAGCTTGGTTAAGTAGATAACCATTAGACAAAACCACTTTATCAAACTTTTGATGACATTGCTTAGGTGCCTGCTTCAGTCCATATAAGGACTTAATCAGTTTACACACATTGTTTTCATTGCCAGGCATGATGAAGCCCCAAGGTTGGTTCATATAGACCTCCGTGTCTAATTCAACATTCAAGAATGATGTCTTCACATCCATCTGATGAATAATTAGATTGTGAATTGATGCCAAAGCAATCAGCAGTCTTATGGTAATGATACGTGCCACTAGAGCAAAAGTACCAAAATAGTATATCCCTTACTTTTGTCTAAAGCCCTGAATGACCAGTCTTGCCTTGAACTTTTCAATAGTTACATCTACCTTTAGTTTTCTTTTGAAGATCCATTTGCATCCAAGAGGTTTGCAACCTGAAGGTAGATCAGCTAACACCCAAATGTTGTTGCCTATTATGGAGTCCATCTCATCATCGATTGCTTCTTTTCAAAAAGCAACATCCCGATACTTCATTGCTTCATCAAATATCTTGGGGTCATCCTCAATATTAAAGCAATAAGAGTGTTGGTCAGAGACCTCATCTCTTTTTTCTTCAATTAAGTATAATAAAAATTATGGTCCAAAGTTCTTTGGTGTCTTATTCCTTTTGCTTTTTCTAAGCTCAGGTTCAGGTTATTGAACCACAACCTCTTCAATGACCTTTTTAAGGACAACTGAACCACCAATGTCTTTAGTTTCATTTATCAGGGACTGATGCGGGTCATCGTAGGACTTCTACACGAAGTTTTACAACTCTCTAGGCAGAGCACCTAATCGTTATGCAAGACTCGGGGGTTGTTATCGTTCACTCGGGGAATAGGTTGGGAAGGCTTGATCAAGATCTAATAGAATTCTAAAGGTTGAGAGGAGATTCTTTTTGTGTTTTTATGTTTATAGGAAATCAGGTAAATCATATGTTTGAGAGATTGGTTGGTTTTAGCTATTAAACTAAATATAAACTAAACTAATAGTGATAACAATATAAAAAAAGACTATGTTTATTTAATCATGTATTACTCCCTAGATTGATTCTTCTAGTGTTGTTGCTTTGTCACACTTGTGATGATCTATGTAATTATTTCCTAATTCATGAACGAATTACACGAACCCGCCGTCTATTTAATATTTCGTTAAGGCAACAGACAAGTAAGGTAGTATGAAGACTATTACAAGGCCCCTAAGAGTATATTAAAGGCATTTGAAATATATTAAGAGTGGGACAAAATTAAGGTGCAAGGTAGTATGGAGAACTGTTACAGATGGTATCCTTTCTCAAAATTCATGTTTTCCTAGACATATCACAGCGATACAGACTCATTCCTTACCATCACGTTGCGCGCACCTAGTCCTATATATCAAGAACCCCCCTCTCCAGTATCCATATACATCCCTCTACATCTCACTCCTCGACCACGCCTAAATACTACACACCCTCATACTATCGTATACTAACATTCTATGGTTTCCACATAAAGCATACAATAATAACTACCCACACACCAATAGACACGGCCTTAGCCCACTCGACTCCGCACGTTAAAAGCGTTCTATATCAAGCACAGAGAATGTGTAAGACTATCTCAATGCATACTTATGAGATCACAGAGACATCATTGCCCATAGATGATATCCTCCACCAAGAAAACTTAAAGCCTAAATATACTGTCTTTATCTTGTAGAGCCCCTACCTTCCACTATGGAAATCCGCGAGAGACGACCAAACAGCATCAGTCAAATTGTGGTGGTATGATAATTGAATGATTAAGATAGTCTTACTTGATTAAAACATGAATTGAAGAGAGTACAATAGGGTTTTGAGGCCATAAACTCGTCTCTAACAGCTGCTAAACGAACTAGGGTTCGTCCCTTTCTTTTACTCTAAAGTTACACTCTTAAAACCCTAATTTCGGGTTTGTATATATAGGAAAATCGCTGCGACGGCGTCGCGTTTTAATAGTGACGCCGTCGTGATAAGAATATTCTAAATCTTGGGCTGGATCGTGCGGGCTGACGCCGTCGCGATATCTTGTGACGACGTCGTTGTATGATTTGTGATGGCGTCACGTGTAATTAGGAATTATTGAGCAATGTTGGTGTAGGCCCGTAGTCTTGTCCGTTTCTTCTCCAAATGAGCCCAAGTCACGTGTATTTCTTTCAAATGCCTTCTAAATGTAAAATACCTAAAAAGGAACGGATTAAGTACCTATTTTGGGCATAAACACACGATTTAGGGGGTTAAACGGCCTCAAAAAAGTGTATAAATTGACACCTCATCAAATACCCCTACACTTGGGATTTGCTTGTCCTTAAGCAAATGGGCTTTTCTATCTAGACAATAACAATACGAGGGGTCATTTTACCTACTCTTTAAAAGTATTTTATAACACAACCTTCTAAACCTCGTAATTAAAAGCACGGAAAGTATATACTAGCACCTCACATAAGTGTTTGGGATTCTCTCTTTCACTTGGATGTATAATAAATTATAACATAAGAGGGAAACGGAAAATCAACACTCATTACCTGTCATAGCATATAAATTACCATAGGCTTGGTAAAGGATCAAACCTCCACCGCTAGGCGCAAGCATTATTCATTACTATCTAAGAGGTCTTTTAAAAGGTTGTGGGTGTAGGTGTAAGATAACATATAATGGAAACAGAAACGGATGTGATACATTTGGGTGGCTTTGGGTGAATTTGGAGTGGAAGGGTTAGCTAATTATTTACCCGAATACACGCTGGTTTGGTTGCTAAGCCAAGACTTGAATGAAGATATATAAACTCTACACAACTCTACATCAATCTCTTTCTTTTTTTTCTTTTTTTTTTGAATAAC
Source organism: Tanacetum coccineum (assembly GCA_026074375.1). Classification (NCBI taxonomy): domain Eukaryota; kingdom Viridiplantae; phylum Streptophyta; class Magnoliopsida; order Asterales; family Asteraceae; genus Tanacetum; species Tanacetum coccineum. Next base: position 20,963 of record BQNB010065332.1, on the reverse strand, counting down.
ATAATACATCACTTGGGGTTTATAACACGTACATGCTTGATATTTACATCACTTGAGCTTTTACATGCTTGATATTTACAATCTAACTAATGACCCGATTTAAGGTGGATCAAAATAACATGGAGATCATCTAACAAATATATAGGGGTATTGACTTAACTTTTCTTCCCCATTCTTCCGCGAAATAAATACTACCATGAATTCCAATCGTCCTAAAATAATATTTACAAGGATAAGGACTTAGCAACTGTGTACTCAATAATTAACTTAGGTTAAACAAAATAATGTACTAAAAGCGAGTACATATAAGATAGGCTAAGGCGATTTAGGTGTAACAATTGGTTTAAGGGTTAATATTGCTCTTCATTAATGATCTGGAATCTACCAGAAAATTACGAGAATCGTGAAAATGGATAGGCTCAAAGGGTTACATCAATGTATCTACACTTGGGTGCTTATAATCGTACATGCTTGATATTTACAATCACTTGAGCTTTCTACATGCTTGATATTTACATCTAACTAATGACCCGTTTGAGGTGGATCATAAATAACATGGAGATCATACAGTGAACAAATATATAGGAGTATTGATTTAACTTTTCTTCCCCAATTCTTCTGACACGTAATTAAATACTACCTATGAATCCCAAATCGTCAAAATTGTATTTAAAAAGGATAAGGACCTTTGCAACCATGTACCCATACTTAATTAACTTGGGATTAGAACACAAATATGTTACGTCAAAGGTGAGTTTATACAGGTGGGATAAGGCGGATTTGGGGTGTAACGATTGGTTAAAGGGTGACAATGCTCTTCATTAATACGTCGGCTTAACCAGAAATTTACGAGAAACTTGAAAAAAATGATAGGTCGGAGGGTTGTCATAGGGGTATCCTGCACTAAAGAGGAGTGCATGCAAGGGTGGGAAGGTTATTTTTTTTTTTTTTTCGCTCGATGTGACCATCATAACAATTACAAGTTTAAAAATTGGGTTAATCCTAATGTCTCTTATCAGCCAAACTCCTAATACTTTCTATGACGGTCTGGGATGCATCACAAAATAACAAGTTCTAGATTTAATATATTTACCGGTACACTCATATAATTTAATACCGATCTCTATTGCTCAGAAAAGGCGACAAAAGACCACATGTACAACATCCGTAATGACGGATATTGACACATTGATGCTCACTCCTTAACTCAAGGAAAGCTAAAGGTATATCTATCTTAGGTCTCAATTATTGATACCCGAATTCCTCAAAGATCTAAAGGCGAACCTCACATTTTTAGGGGGGAGTTCTGGGGTTTTTTGCCAGTCAGAATAGTTCCTATCATGAGATGCTAATGATACTCGGTTTTCGTGGTATGGGTCATATTAAAAATTATTTTAGTAAGCAATTCCCCCCCCCCACCCTCCACCCCTCCCCTATGAATATTTGTACAGGAACTAAAAACTTAGGGAATCAGTGCAGAGAAATTTTGCTGACATTAAGCAAAATTTTGTTTTCATACAGAACGTGGAAACGACGTCACGGTTTACATGCGACGCCGTCACCTCGACACTTGTGACGGCGTCAGGATTTCCAGACCAGGCGTTTCACCGGCCAGATCCAGAAACTTAAAGTTTTTAATTATTTTTGACAAATAAAACTTTGCTTAACATTTAAATAATATGTACCTCTTATGTTATAAACCTGCAAAAACCAACGGTGTTTGAAATTTCTCTCATCCTATCTTTATTGCTTTTATCGAAGTCTAACCCTAATATCTTAAATGTGATATTTATAAATCGCACATTTTATGCTTGGTATAATTGTCTTTGTCTTTGGTTACGGGTTATATTTGATGAGAAGAAGCTTGGAAGTTCTTAGGAATTTTCATTGGATGATTCTTGGAGGATGATTTAACCAGTTATCGCATGTTTCTTCTCCGTCATTGAGCAAACCAGGGGAGTACTAGTTTCTTTTACGTGTTTTCTTTTCTCTTTATTCGTTTTTAAGGGTACATTTATAGAACATTGGGGACAATGTTCAACTTAAATGTAGGGGAAAAATAAGCCTTAGAAACTATTGTTTCATTTGCCATTTGCTTTGTCCTTAAAATGATGGGTAATATATCGAAACATAGCATAAGAGGTAATTTTTACCCAAATTTAATTTTTTTTATGACACATACCGACGAAAACCGAGTATTATTAGGCATCACCAGGAAAATGGGTAATTTTATTAAGGCACCCCACACCCCCCACCTCCAACCCCCCCAATACAAACCAATCCCCACTATATTACACCCCCCATGGTTAGTACCAACCCCCCATACACACAAACCCCCCCACCCCACACCCCCCCCCCACCCCAACCCCCCCCCCCCAACCCCCCCCCCCCCCCCCCCCCCCCCCCCCCCCCCCCCCCCCCCCCCCCCCCCCCCCCCCCCCCCCCCCCTATTCCCCCCCAGTTATAAAAAAAATTAAATTTGGGTAAAAATTACCTCTTATGCTATGTTTCGATATATTACCCATCATTTTAAGGACAAAGCAAATGGCAAATGAAACAATAGTTTCTAAGGCTTATTTTTCCCCTACATTTAAGTTGAACATTGTCCCCAATGTTCTATAAAAGTACCCGTAAAAACGAATAAAGAGAAAAGAAAACAAGTAAAAGAAACTAGTACTCCCCTGGTTTGCTCAATGATGGAGAAGAAACATGCGATAACTGGTTAAATCATCCTCCAAGAATCATCCAATGAAACTTCCTAAGAACTTCCAAGCTTCTTCTCGTCAAATATAACCCGTAACCAAAGACAAAGACAACTATACCAAGCATAAAATGTGCGATTTATAAATATACAATTATGAGATTAGGGTTGACTCGATAAAGCAGTAAAGATAGGATGAGAGAATTGTCAAACTCGTTGGTTTTGCAGGTTTATAACAGAAGAGTACATATTTTAAATGTTATGCAAGTTTTATTTTCAAAAATAATTAAAAACTTTAAGTTTTCTGGACCTGGGCGTTTGACGCCGTCAGGAAAATCCTGACGCCGTCACAGGTGTCGTGGTGACGGCGTCGCGTGTAAACCGTGACGCCGTCTCCACGTTCTGTGAAAACGAATTTTTTGTTTTTGATGAAAAATTTCCTGCACTTGATTCCATAAGTTAGTTCCTGTACAAATAGCTGCATAAAACCTGAGATTTGACAATTTACTCACATGACTCAAAACTGACGCGAATTATCTAAACAATTTATTTAACATGTTTGAACTTGGTTCTAAAAACCGGATAAATTCCCCTACACTTATTGTTGCAAAATACCTTTGATTGCAAATAAGACGAAGTTACAAACAAACAAAGCATGATTACAAGATAGAGTTCGAACATGATAGAATAAAATGAAAAGAATAAAACACAAGACACTCCTAGTGTGCGGGAAAAGTAAATATTAGGTTGCCTTCCAAAAAGCGCTTTTCTTTATTTTACGAGTCTTGTAGCTAGACTTGAAGTCACACGTTTTCACGTGACTTCATGAATGCTCACGTATCCCCGAATGAGCCATTCCTTCATACTTTCATCAACTTGGTATTCGGGACCTAGGTTTAAGCAATTTTTATACATAAATTTATTCTTTTCATAAGCATTCTTAAACCCGTTAGTTAAGTCTCTTTGACTTAGCATAAGGACGGGCGGGATCTTACTCCATGATACGTGGCCCCAACATTTAAATCTAGGTATAGTTCGTGGCATTTGGAATGTGTAATTATCAAATATCCTATTGAAAGACATTAATCCCTTAGCGCAATCATATTCGAGTCTAGTGTTTTTCCTAAAGGGTTTGCCCATTACCACATCAGCCATATTTATTTGAATAAATTCTCCTATGTCTTCCAATACCACAAAGTCCGTGATGTAGGTGAAGCTACCAACAAACACGTAGACATCCCTAACAATGGCAATAAGGTTATTTCTTGTACTTTCCAAACCTTCCACTTATATAGTGTTGTAGGCTTTTCGAATGATAATGTTCATTGGTAGGAAGGGGTCAAAGTAGGCTATAAACTTCCTAAATCCGATCATACATTGGAATGCCAAGTCATCCCCATCAAAACTATTAATTGCCTTTTCTCGGCATAACATTCCAACATTTTCGTACTCAATCAATTCATTAAGCACTTCACCGTCATCTGAATCATTATCTGAATGGGGAAAAGGAGACACAAGGGGTGTGTCTACCGATTCATTATCGGACTCAAGGTCATTCGTGTTAGTCTCATTAGGTTGGTTGGAAAAGTCATTAAGGAATCGTTCAATACTCTTTAGGCGAGAGTCAACGAAGGCCAAAATTTTCTGTAGCTCATGGAGCTCTTGGATGGCTTGTGCGCGCAGCGCAGCTGGTAGGACAGGACGATTATTAGTTGGTGATGGATTCGCATTCTCCATAATGGAGAGTGGAACAATCAAATGAAAATTACGAACAAATACACAAAGAAAAGATAGACTATGAGAAAGCTAATATGCGGAAATTAAATCTTACTTGAAAGGATTCAAGCAAATAGAACTAAGTTAAACTTTGATCAATACCTAACTATTCCCTAGGCGGCGGCGCCAAAAACTTGATGCGGTCGTCGTAGGACTTCTACACGAAGTTTTATAACTCCCTAGTCAGAGCACCTAATCGTTGTAGTAGTAGTATAGGCAAGACTCGGGGGTTGTTATCGTTCACTCGGGGAATAGGTTGAGAAGGCTTGATCAAGGTCTAATAAAATTATAAAGGTAGAGAGGAGATTCTTTTTGTGTTTTTATGTCTATAGGAAAGCAGGTAAATCATATGTTTAAGAGATTTGTTGGTTTTAGCTATTAAACTAAATATAAACTAAACTAATGGTGATAACAATATAATAAAAGACTGTGTTTATTTAATCATGTATTACTCCCTAGATTGCTTCTCCTAGTGTTGTTGCTTTGTCACACTTGTGATGATCTATGTAATTATTTCCTAAGTCATGAACAAATTACACGAACTCGTCGTCTATTTAATATTCTGTTAAGGCAACGCACAAGTAAGGTAGTATGAAGACTATTACAAGGCCCCTAGGAGTATATTAAATGCATTTGAAATATATTAAGAGTGGATCAACCATATAAGGGGCAAGATAGTATGAAGATTGTTACCCGATGGTATCCTTTCTACACAATAATGTTTTCCTAGACATATCAACAGCGATATAGACAAAAGCTGGTTTTCTAAGACCTAACATGCATATTCATCACAAGAAGCAACACCACTAAGATCTACATTCTAGGTTTTATACAATCATAAATAAACACAATAGAAGGTTTAGCCAAGCATGTTAAAGATAAAGCAAGAACATATAAGAATCACACAACAAGACATATTGAATGATTAAGATAGTCTTACTTGATTAAAACATGAATTGAAGAGAGTACAATAGGGTTTTGAGGCCCTAAACTCGTCCCTAACAGCTGCTAAATAAACTAGGGTTCGTCCCTTTCTTTTACTCTAAAGTTACACACTTAAAACCCTAATTTCGGGTTTGTATATATAGGAAAATCGCTGCGACGGCGTCGCGTTTTAATCATGACGCCGTCGTGATAAGAATATTCTAGATCTTGGGCTGGATCGTGCAGGCCGACGCCTTCGCGATATCTTATGACGCCGTCGTGGTAGGATTTGTGACGGCGTTACGTGTAATATGTGACGCTTCTGAGGAGAAATTCTTGAGCAATGTTGGTGTAGGTCCGTAGTCTTGTTCGTTTCTTCTCCAAATGAGTCCAAGTCACGTGTATTTCTTCCAAATGCCTTCCAAATGCAAAATACCTTAAAAGGAATGATTAAGTACCGATTTTGGGCATAAACACACGATTTAGGAGGTTAAACAACCCCGAAAAAGTATATAAAATGATACCTCATCAGGGACCTATAGGTATTCATGTACTCACCTCCCCTATCAGTCCCGTAATACATAATAGAAGAAAACGAAAAGGATAGGCTCAGAGGGGTTTACTAGGGGTATCTTGCACTAAAGGTGAATTCAAAGCAAGGGTGTGGGGGTAGTTACATTATCGAGGTAACCATTATAACCATACAAAATACTGGTTTAAAACAAGGGTTAATCCTAATGCCTCTTATCATTTACAAAATCCTAATAACATGGTCTCGGAATGCATCACTAAAGCAAGTCATAGAATTTAATACACTACCGATACACTCTCATATAATTCTAACCAATACTAATGTTCTAGAAAATGCGACAAAACCACACATGCACGCCCAAATCGATGAACGTGACACATATGATTGCTCAAATCCTTAACTCGAACAAGCTAAAGGTTAAAATTAATTCATAAAGATCTAATAGCGAATCTCATATTTTTGGGGTGAAATTTTTGAGTGGTAGGGTTTTTGTGCTAGTCATACAACTTCATTTCCATGAGACACTAATAATACTTAGTTTTCATCGGGTATGTGCCATAAAAATTTTAAATTTGGGTCAAAATTACCTTTTACGCTACGTTTCAGTATATTACTCATCTTTTAAGAACAAAGCAAATAGAAATAAAGGAATAGTTTCTAAGGCTCTATTTTCCCCTACACTTATTTTGAACATTGTCCCCGATGTTCTATAAGTATCCGAAAAACGAATAAAGGGAAATTAAGAACAAGCGAAAGAAACTAATACCCCCTCGTTTTGCTCAAATTTAGAAAAGAAACAAGATAAACCGGCTAAATCGTCATCCAAGAATCGTCCACTAAAAAATCCTAAGAGATTCCGGGCTTCTCCTCATCAAATATAACTTGCAAATCAAAGACAAGAAACAACTACACCACGCGTTAAATTCGGCGGGATAATGATATATAGTCTACAGTTTTTGTGTTTAGACTCTATGAAAGCAATAAAGATAGGATGAATGTAATAATGTGTATTGTGGTTTTCTGCAAATTTTATAAAAATTACAAATTCTTGAAATTATACAAAACTTATTTCTCAAAAATTCAAAAAAATACAAAATTTACTGTATCTGGGCTGGTGACGCCATCAGGAAAAATCCTGACACCGTCTCTAGACACTGTAAAGAAAATAATCTTTGTTTTTTGGAAAAATTCTGCACAAGTATCTTATTAGTTATTTCCTGGAAAAATTCTGCATAAGTATCTTATTAGTTATTTCAATGAGCATCACATCACTATCTTTTTTTTTCTTGCAAACAATGTTTGAGACAGATGATGATGGAACTAAATTCAACGACTCGAGGAGTGAGTTAAGGTTGCAAACGTTTTCTTTTATTAGTGAGGTTGGTGAATCGGGTGGTGATGGTGGGTTTGTGTTATGCATTGTGACAACTAGGTTACTCGAGAACAAATTACGAACAAATACACGAAGAAAATATAGACTTAAAGAAAGCTAATTGACACGAAATTAAATCTCACTTGATAGGAATCTTGTGAGTATACCTAAGCTAAATTGAATCCGAAACCTAAACTATTCCCCGGCAGCGGCGCCAAAAACTTGATGTGGGGGTTGCGGACACCAAAGTTTTACAACTCCCTAGGTAGTGCACCTAACCGTCGTAGTGTAGTATAGGCAAGACTCGAAGTTGTTATCGTTCTCTAGGAGAATAGTGTTGTGAAGGTCGAATCGAATGTCATAAAGGTTTAAGGGTTAAGGGAAGAGTATTTTTGTATTTTTATATTTTTATGAAAGCAAGTAAAATCGCGGTTTTGAAGGTGGTTGGTTTTAAACTAATTAACTACTAATTATCTAATTAAACTAAAATTAATCTAAGCTAATGTGGAAACTCGTATACGTAAACAATCATGTTCACTTAATCATGCACTACTCCTTAGTTGATCCTCCTAATCATATTTCCCGTCACCCTTTTGATGATATGTGTAAGTGTTTTCTTAAGTCATGAACGAATTACACTAACCCACCGTCCACGTAATACTCCGTTAAGGCAACGCACAAGTAAGGTAGTATGATGACTATTACAAGGCCCCTAGGAGTGTGTTACATGCATTTACAAACACTTAAGAGGTGATCAACCATATTAGGGCAAGGTAGTATGAAGACTATTGCGATGGTATCCTTTATACTAAATCACGTTTCTCTAGGCATCTTTGCAAGCAATTAAGAAACTAGTGTTCCAGAGCCTAACGTGCACACACATCAACAATAAGCAATAGTAAGAGGATTCACAACATAAGTTTCATGCAATCATAAGTAAACACAAGTAAATATAGCCTAACATGTTAAAAGGAAGCAAATAACAACAATTAACCAAACAATAAGACATATTAAAATATTAAAAGGATGGACGAACTTCACTTGATTAAAATATGGAGTTAGGGTTGATACAAGAGGGTTTGAGAACCCTAAAATACCCCTAAAAACTAATAATATTTGTACACAAACTTTGACTCCCGAGTTCCACACTTAAAACCCTAAAATTAGGAAAAAACATATATAGGAATACAGTTGCGACTGCGTCGCTTGTAAATCATGACGTCGTCGCTACGCCAAATCTTCTTAGGGTTTCTTAAGTCGGCTGATCTGACGCCGTCACATGTTTCTTCAGACGCCGTGTCTTTGAAGTCCTGACGCCGTAAGGATAAATCCTGACGCCGTCTCCACGCACGGTATGCATATTCTTCACCAACTTCCGTGTAGAGTTGTAATATTGTCCGTTTCTTCTCAAAATGTTTCAAAGTCACGTGTATTTCCTCAAATTTCCGTCCAAGTGCTAAAAACACAAAAAGAAACAATTAAGCACGTATTTTATGGATAAATGCATGATTTAAGGGGTTAAATGACCTCGAAAAAGTGTATAAAATGACACATCATCAGGGGTTAAATGTAGGATCTCTTAGGGCTAAAAACTTAGGGTTGTTGGGTAAATAGTGGTGGAGGTTTAGGACGAAGGATGGAGTGTTTTGGGTTAAGGTTATTAAAAGTATTCACGGGGCATGTAGGGGCTTTGGTGGTCATTTAGGGATGGTTAGGGGTACGAGGGAGGAAGGGGGTTTGGCACGACATTATGAAGTGCAGCGTTAAGATTGACGGTTTGAGGTTAGAGTTCACTTCTTTGTGTTTAGGGGATATTAGGTGACGGGAGGAATATTAGATTTTGGGAGGATAGGTGGGTAGATTATAGAAGACTTTATGATAGATTTCCTAGATTGTTTCATTTGGATATAAGTAAAGAGGGTAGCGTAATGGACAAGGGAACTTGGGTAAACTGGGTGGGTTTAGGTTTGGGATTGGAGTAGAAACATTAGTGGTATGGTATGTAGGGAATTTGATGATTTAATTGAGGTATTTCAGAATGTTGTTGTTTCTAATACTTATAGGGATAGATGGAGGTGGGCGTTCGATGTAATAGGTAGATTCAAAGTCAAAACGTTAATGGGTTTGATCGAGGAGAAGATTATCCAAATGGAAGTTGGCGGTCAAGATTCGCTTTGGAACAAGTTAGTCCCGATTAAGGTCAACATTTTCATGTGGAGAGCGCGCAAAGGTAGGCTTTCGGTTCGTGTGGAACTCGACAAAAGAGGCATTGTGTTGGTAGAAATATTACGATATTTAATCTATACATTCTCTTCATGTTTTGGTGATGACAAACATGTAACTTATAACACATAACGTAAAGTGCTTAAGTTACTCGTGATCACAAATCATCAATGCATTCATATGACAACATCTCTCGACGTCTCAAGTTTGCTTCAACGAAGTTTGCACCCGACGTAAAATGCTTAATGCATTTTATGATCAAATGAATTTTTATTCAACCTCACATTTTTTATAAAAATGTCACAAACATTTTTATAACTTTTACAAAATATTTTTAGATTTAAAAGAAATGTTTTATTCAAAATAAATATTTTGAATTCAAATTTTCTACCTAAAAACGGCTAGAAATGTTCCAGAAAACACCTCCCTTAGAAAAGACAAAAAAGGGAGCGTCCAGGCTGGGCGGCCCTCTTAATTATTAAGGGGACCGACACCCTAATTAAGGGGGCCGGCCAGACAAAAATTCCCCCTAGATTGCCTATAAATATTGTACTATTCCTCACTGATTTTCACATATTTTGCACTCATTCTTTTCTGTCTAAAATCAGTTTATACATCACCTACAATCCTTTGATCATTTAATCTTAAGCATTTGTTTCCAAGTGATTCAAGCTTATTCCTCCAAGTGCAAGAGAAGAACTCTTGTTATCATTAAGATACGAAGTTATGTAGTTTAGTTAGTGCATTCGTGACATGTCTTACATTCACAATGTATAGATCGAGTCCATGTATTCCAAACTTGTGTAATAGTTAGATCATGGTGATCATGGTGTGTATAGTTGTTAGATCATAGTGATCATAGGAAGTTTAGTTAGATCGTGGTGATCGTAAAGAGTTTAGATAGATCACGGTGATCGTGTTTGTGTCTTAGTGAAGTGAAGTCTTGATAGAGTGGTTGGTATTTTAGTCCTCAAAATACAAAAGGTGTGGTAGATTGGTTCTAGCTAGGATTAGAACTCGACATTTAGCTTAGTGTCGATGATTAGAACTCGACATTTGGCATAATGTCGGAAATCGGTGTAAGCTTAGTCGTGTACGGTTTTCTCCGCCTAAAGGAAGCTTGTTGACTAGTGAAGTAACTCTCGCGTTGGGTAACTTGGGGAGTGGAGCAGGGCGAAGAGGTGCTTCGTGACCGAACCACTATCTTTACTACTTTATAAAGCATTTAGCCAATTTCTAAAATTAGAAGTACTTAAAATTTTAAGTAAAAAAGATTACTAATTATAGAATCTGAAAAAAGTTATTACATTAATATAAATGTTTTAAAATTTATAACTTTGTAACACTCCAACATTAATATAATGTAACGGCCCATTTAAATGTTTTTATAGCCATTCAATATTGTAACAATCCATTAAAATATTTATTTGTAACAGCCTATTATACATCTTAATTAACATGTTTATTCGTAACAGCCCATGACACCGGATATAAACCCCTCCAAACAAATAAACAATTCCATATCATTTTCGTCTTTCTCTCTCAAAACCTAAAATACACACACTTCTTATCTAGCAACCTGATCCGTCGCCACCACTGCCAACATGTGTTGATAAGATGGTTTTGGCAAGTGGTTTTAGAGCCGGTTGTTTGGGACTACGTGGTATAGCTGATGGTTTTGGTTTATGTTGTTTTGGCTCCACGATGGTGGCTTTTGTGGAATTTTTTTGTGTTTGTTCGGATTTTAAAATCAGACCATAAGCCATCATCAATCCAAAACGAAAAAATAAAAGAACAACGAGACTCGAACTATAACCAAAACCTATTATAAGCAAACATCATCTCAGCCAACATCAAAAAACTCAAACCGCGTATGCCTCACGTCAGTGCCCAACTCACACAGTCACGTCATTCCTCAACACTCAATCACAAATAAACCGCACAACAAAAATAACTAAAAGATCTCAGTTTGTTCTAAGATCATAAAGATTTTTAACTTTATGACCAAGGACACATTCATAGATCTATGTGAAGCATGTTTATTATTGTACTATCCAAAAAATTGTATAAAGAAAGAACTAAAACAAAATTGTTTTATTCCTTCTCTCTTTCGGTATAAACAAAAACGAAGCACATACCACATATCCGAGATCATTAAAGATCTTCAAGACAAACTGTTGCGGTTCGAGTTTGAAACAGAAAAAAGGGATTTTGATTGCATAAGGAGATCGATTTTAAAGATAGAATCAAATAAATGTTTTAATTTTCATAGTTTCTTATTGAAAGACAAAAGTAGATGTTATCATTTCTCTTTGATTGTTGCATCTGGTTTGAGAAGGCAGGTTTGTGGTTGCATGATGTGTGAAGAAAGATGGCGGAAGTGTGCTTCTTATATCATTGGCTTAGGGTTAGGAGTGATTTGGGCTGAATTCTACATAAAACAATTTGGGGGCCCGATTTGTTAAATTTTGGTTAGTCAGATAGATGAACTATACTAGATTTTATATTCACAAGTTTGTCTTAACAAAATTTAATGGGTCGTATCTTAGTCAATATGATACGAAGCTTAATGTGGTACAATACCCTTTTTCATATGTGTTAGTTAATTGAGATCATTTATTTTTTTATTTTATGTGGATTATTTTTATTTTCAAACTTGAACACTTTGGTCAAACAAAACTTAATCCTAGTTTTTTTACGTCAAATTAATTAAAAAGATGTTATATATTTAAAATATTAAGAAATAAATTTATTACATAGCATATCTTACTAGAAAATGTTAGAAATGATATATTATTTTTATTCCTTAAAGTTATTTTAATTTAAATTATAATTCATTTGTACTATTATTGTTAAAAAAACGTGTAACCGAACAATTTGATCGCTGCAAATATAGTCACAAGGTACCCGCCGCCGCATTGCGCGGGTACCCTGCTAGTAAATCATCGCGTCCGGTTTTGTACTTTCTTTTACTTTTCGCATTTACATCTTTTATTTTACCTTATCGTCTTACAATTTATATTTGCATTATAAAAGATCAATATGTGTGTTGATTGTTGTCTTAAATAATGTTTTGGATGATGATTAGTGTCATGTTAAAAAATTAATATATGATTGTGTTTATATTGCTATGCCATGTTCTAGTGGATATAGATGTATTATTCACACTTCTCATATTGCGTTCAACTTGATCGATAATTTGATACAAAACGTTTTAAGTTTTTTAAATGGAAATGTATTTACCCCCCTCTACGATTTCCACATATTGATTTAGATTCGGTTCTTTGTGCTTCATGTAATGATAATGTGGAAACATGTACTCATTGTTTGGTCACTTGTGATTTAGCAATGAGTATGTGGACTAAACTATTTAAGTTGCATAGGAAGGCGGGAATTGCATAGCGTTTACTATTGATGAAATTTTTTCTCATAGTGGAAACGTTATTGTTCATACCTCTCTATTGATTATTTGGCAAGCGGTAATTTGGACTTCCGGATACTTCATTTGGAAGGAGAGAATCGATCTTGTGTTTGGCAATAAAGTTTCAAGTGTTAATAAGATATACAAGACATTCAACTAGGAAGCTAGAATGGATAAGCCAGAAGAATTAAAGAAATTAAAGATGAAAGATTGGCAAACAATTGCTACGATTGATCCTCGGAGCATACTTCTATAGCCAACATCGAGATTTTTTTCTCATGCAAACTCTATATCGATTCGAGTGTTCAGTTGCATCAGAAATTTTGGTGTCATGTCTGCAAGTGAAATTTGTTTCGTTTGCAAGTGGCTTTATTTGTGTCTGCAAGTATCTACTGTTTTCATCTCTAGTGGGCATTTGTGTCTACAAGCTTCAATGGTTTCAGTTTTGGTATCTTTTGTCATTGTTCTCATCATGATTGGCTGCTTTTTGGTTACAAGTGGGATTTTGTAGTATTCATATTCTGGAATCATACTCTTTCTCACATGGGGTTCTGGTTGGTTGCTATGTTTGGTTGCTTTTCCAGTTTATGTTTCTGCTGCTAGTGACATGCGAGTTCCAGTTTCTGCTGCAAGTTTTAGTCTACAGTTTCGATGTTCAGTTGTGAAAGTGTCAGTTTATCAGGTTATCGATTTCTCTGCAGCAATGGTACAATAGCTGCAAATTATTAAGTGAAGGAATTTTGGTCAATAGTTGCAAGTGCAAATGTCACGGTCTAGGTTCAGGGAGGCATTTGGTCTCTTGTGGGCCTATGATGGTTTTACTTGTGGTTTCAAAAACTTTGTGAGTTTTAGTATTTTCTTTTTTCTAAGTGTTTGTTATCTTAGAGTATCATTGTTTAGCTCCATGTATTGTTTTGTTTTGTTTTTTTGGGTCTCACTTAACTTAATTGTCTTGTTTAGATGTGGTGGATGTCTGTATTGTATTCCTTGTTTTCTGTTGGGTTTTACATATGTTACCTTTTCTAAAAAAAATGTAGTAATTATTTCAAAATTTACGAGAAAAATAGTCGACAAATATACTAAAAACAAGTAAAACAAACATTTATTGGTTACGTTACAAATCCGTATCAATTATTTTAAAATGGCAAGTAGATAAATAAATAAATAAAAAAATAGAAATATTAAATAAATCATGGTTTTCAGTTGCAAAACTAAAGAACGATTTATACAAAAATTTGCAATGATTTTGTAACGGAAACAATAATATTTTTCTTTTATATTTACTTTGAATATTTTTATTTCAAATCCTTAACGATTTTGCAATGGATTTGCAACGGATTATTAAAATAAATTATAATTAGATTATTATATTTATCCGTTGCAAATTCATAACAATTATTTAAAATTTTGTAACGATTTTGCAATGGTAGCCAATAATAATTTCTTATATATATTTTTTAATATTCTGTTGCAAATCCATTACAAATTTCATATAAACTTAATGGATTTGCAACAAGATATTTAAAAATAATTATAAAAGAAATTACTATAATTTTTGCAACGAATTTGCAACGGGTTTTTGTGTCCTTGCTAACAAATCTGTTACAATTGCATATTTGCTACGGAAAATTTCCATCACAAATTTTCGTAGCATTTGCCCTGTTGTGCAGCAGTGATCACCGTAGATAAAAATTTCAAAAACTTGTAACCAACTACCGGTTTGTAATATTTGACTCAATGTTTTTAGCTTATTTGGACATCCATATCATTTATTCACATTAAAAAAAATCGTATTTTAAGATATATAAGACATCTTCAGTTTCGTTCCACACATTACGCATCACACCTTAGTCATGTTGGGGTTTATGACCTAATTAACCATTAACTACACGAGTACGCAGCGAAAAACATATAATCACGTATAGAAAATATAATCAACAAAGAGATTGATGACGTGTACCTTTTAGCAATTAACGAAACCACCGTCTTTAATATACGCGTGTGTATAATATTAAATACCACACAAACCACCCAAAATCTAAACTAAGATTTCTCTACTTCGACACACACAATAGTTCGTAGCAAACAATAATGTATGCAGAACAGTAGTGATTAGCAAACAACCCCGTAGATTGGACTTATCACTAAAACTGGATACCTTTGAATCTAGGTCAAACCACAACAAACCAAAACCCCTTGAGGGGTTTTTCTGTCAATCGAAATTTTTATGGAGGAGACTGAGAAACCGAAACCCTTTTGGTTTTGGTCCGTCAAAAAAAGGAGAGAGCAAGAGAAGGTTTGGTTTTATATTTTCAAGTTTATGAAAAACAATGAACCCAAGACCTCTATTAAATACCCTCATTAACTTGACATGCAAGTTAACAATCCCAATCCCCCTTGGATTGGGGTGTTCGGACCGACTAAGGAAAAGAAGGGGGCAACCCTAACTTCCTTTCTCTGGTTTTTAACCAATATTAGCTCTCGTTTAAACCAATTTAAACAACTAACTAATCTATTTAATAATTGTTTGTTAAATCACTAATAATATATTACATAAATATATTAATAGTCGGTATATCTTTGAAAACGTTGAGTCTCGTTTTAACGTAATACTTGTATTTTATCTTTTCCTTTCGAGTCGGACATTTCTAGTCGGTATATCTTTGAAAAATGGTGTAATTAACCTTTCAAAAATATTAAAATTGGTTAATTTTTGAAATGGGGAGGAAACTAATTTGTTTTCAAATAAAACTGAGCTATGTATACATTATTGTATCTAATACACAAAACGACGACAAGCATTTTATGTGTTATACTATATGATTATGTGCATTTTATTTATGTCTTAAGTATGTTAGTAGAAATTATTAAATGATCGTTGCTATTTGCAATTAATCTAATTGAATGTCTAAGCACATGTGCCATGTACAATATTTGTTTGTAGCTAGTTTTTCAGATTATGCATAACTAGAACTTATGCTAGATTTCTTGCATTAAGATTGCGAAATTGTTCTTGCATTACATATAGGCATAGATCATTTAATTTACAAATGCTATGTAACATTCTGTATTTTCAGGTCATTTACGACGTCATATATTTCACTAATTATTTTTTTCTTTCTCGTACGTGTTTACTTTTAATTTTATTAGTTAAGTTAAATCGCGTAAGCTATAAATTAACAATCAACGTAAACGGACACCAAACGAATAAAAGTTTCGTCAAGCGAGCATTATATTATTTTTACGAAAGTAATAATAAACTTTTTATATTTTATTTTTATTGGTTGCGAAAAACGTTTACGTTTCGCAATTAAATACATTTAGGCATACCCGGAAGCACCAAAACTTTTCTACGCTTCAACAAATACCCACAATTGTACCCAATACCCAAAAATTTCAAAATATCTTATGTATATACATGTGTGTGGCCGGCTAGGGATAAGAACACAAAGATATTACTAGTTTGAAAAACACATTCCTTAAATTCATGAGATGTTCTCATCTTTTAGGAACCAAGACCAAGACTTTCCCTAGAATTCCTCATTTGTGTCTATTATGTATCTAGCCCTTATTGCATCTAGCTACAAGAGTATATAATGCCTAAACTAGAAAGGATACACACACATCTCTCATTTCCTTGGTGAAACAAAGCAAAATCTCTCCCTCCTCCTCTCCTAGCTCACGGCACAACACAAAACAACACCCAATCCATACAAAATTTTATTTACAACAATTACACACATACACACAACATATCTAAGACCTACTAAGATGGTTTGAAGGTTAGGTTAAGTATTTTCAAGTGTTGAAGCAAAGAAAGTGAAATTAGGGTTTCTTGGGAAATTAAGGTTTCTAATCTTGCAAGCTTGGTTTAAAAATCTAAACAAGGGTTTAGATTATATTTCTCATCATCATTTATCACTATAAGGTTATCTATAAACCTTTATGTCTTTACTTTTATCATTTTTATGTGTTTACATGTTCTATATAACTAAATCACCATTTAGGGTTTTAAACATGTTAAATGGATAACTTACTTGTGATTATGATTTTGTACACTTTTTCATATGATATGTGATTGGTAATATCATGGAATAATGAGATTATAAGTATGTTAACATGTTGGTTTAAGTGGAAAATGTTTAAGTATAAACTAGTGATTAAAAGTTAATTAAGGAAAGTTTATGATTTCATGTGAGATTAAAGACATTTGTGGGCTGTTTTAGTTCGTGTTTTAGACAGTAGGTTTTACATTTTATAAAGATAATACACCTCATGACGATTCCAAAATGATAAGAAACTCGAAAAACCGATTTATAACGAAAAAGATACGACGATTTCAAGTTTACGTTAAATATATACTTTTATAAAACTATTTTTATAAAAATTACTATTCACCACAGAAACTTATATTTTTAAAACATCATTAATATGATAAAACTTTTAAATACGAGAACGTACTCGAAAGAATCGCTAAAAACGGAGTTAAAACGAATAAGTTACGACATTTACGAGATTTACGATAACTAAATCTATAAAAATAAATATATAACTGTTATGAACAGTAAAATCACTATTCATCAGAAAAACTCAAATTTTGAAAATGTTATATTTTGATAACTCGTCTTAATACGAAGGCGTGGACGTAAGAAACGAAAGAAACGGACTAAAAACGAGAAAGTTACGCCAGTTTTACTAAAGTATACTTATAAACGTTTTTACTTTATAAATATGATTTCACTAAAACGATTAGATGGTGATGTAGCTATATAGAATTATATGTGGTATTAGTTAATCAAAGTACTATATTACTAGGGAGTTTCATAATGAGGCCTCTTCGGGGTGGCGTATCGACGAGTTGTTGGATTTACGATTTAAAGTGTCCTAGCTCCTCATACGTCACTACATGACCTCTTAATTATGATAGCCCGAACGATAGTATGATGAGCTATACGACCTATAAATAATCAAAGTGTTTAGTACTTATACGACCTATATTGGATTAGGTTGCCTTCGGATTCCTTCGTGACGCATTTTTCTATTGTGAATACTTGTTGATTACCATTCACTCGAGGTGAGTTCATAGCCCCCTTTTTACTACGTGATTGTTTTACAAAATCTACGGGGTGAATTACATTGCTTGTTTTACTATTGGACACAAGTGTTTTTCTAAGTGTTTTCAAAGTGTTTACAAAGTGTATGCTATCCAGATTACTGCCTGAATATTATTGCTAAGTTACCTTATTGCCGTGAAGTCCCTATTTATCATGAACCGTTAATTGCTATTGTAGTAAGCGCGAGTGTTGTGGATAGATCTATCGGGACTGACAATCCCCACCTTTCCTTGGGTCACTAGTTTGATCAAGGTGCATTTAACATTGAGAGGTGTTAGGTTGTTGGCAAGCATCCTATATTCTGATTGGGGCACAAATCTAGTTAAGGCTTCGGGGTCATGAGCTTAGTGCAATAATAAACGTTTTGGACTACTGAATGTGTTTCAGAGTCTACTATTACTTCGATCTTGTGGTCCACCCTTTTTACCGATAAACCTATGATTTCACTCAACCTTTGTGTTGACTTTTAGCATGTAATTTCAGGTCCTAGGGTATGAAGATTGGAGGGGAGTCGTGGCGGATATCAATGAAGACGGATTCTGTGTTTTATCTAAAGTTTATGCAACTTTTTATCTATTTTTTAAACTTAAGTATTTTTTGGAATTATGATGCTTTTTTTTAATTAAGAAATGTTTATGACTTTTATATACTTATGAGGACTAATGTATTTACTCTGGATATTTTGCTATAGCATCGAATGAAATCTTGTCTTAAACGTCCATTTATGGTCGTTTCCTATATCTTGATTGTTGTACTTTGACGTAGCACCCCATTGTTACCATTCCGCTGCGTAGTCCGATTTTGGGGGTGTTACAATTCAGATTCAAACAATTGCGCATCAGATTCAGATTCAGATATACGAATCAGATTCAAATTCAAAACTTCTTAATAAACAACCAGCAACTAACTTTTACAAACTACAAATTCAAACATTCTCTAGTTTTGTTTTACTTGTGCGTTTACAAAATAAAAATATATTGTATGAACTAATTACATCGCCCATATGAAAGAGGCCTATATTCTTTAGTAGACGTATTTCAGAAGTAAAAGATGTGTGAGCAGTGATTGTTTTTGTTCCGTCACATTACACACTCTTCTTGTTTTTTTAACTTTACAACCCTTTGTCTTTTTCGTTATCTACTTTTCAGTCTTGAAAATGAACCATTCATACACAAAAGTAGCTTTCGCTTTTGTGTTTCTTTTATCGATACTCCGAAGGTCTTTGCCTTGCGTGCACTTAAATATATAATGGAAAACCCATGAAGAAGCAATGTGGTTACAGTTAGGCTGGATGGAGTAACAAGACCAAACTCATCTTACATTTCAGCGTCACGTCAGTTTTCTCTCTTTAACTTTACCACTCACATTTCAACCGTAATTAAACTCACCTTTCAACTAAACTCACCTTTCATTAAAATATCAATTTTATATAAAATATACCCACTAAATACCCTCACACACTCACAAACCAAATAAAATTAATTAAATAAAAAACATGATAACCCACTTGTGAGTAACTCACTGAGGGTGAGCCACTCACCACCATCCACCCAAGTCACGCGTGAGTTGCCTTGACCGGCATAAGGTTTTGAGAGGGGAGATGATTTGCACACTCTAAAAAGTGATTGTCACACTCAAAATGTGTGTGTCATGACTATTATACTCTTAATATTTGCACACTCACTAAATGATGTAGGAGTATAAATGTCAAGACAATACACATTTTAAGTGTGTCAATCACTTTTTGAATTGCGCAAATCATCTCCGCTTTTGAGAGTGACTTTGGTTTTGAATGGTGAGTATCCCCTTGTTCCATCTAGCCTCAGGGCAAGGCTATTATTGATGCATAGTCATCATTACTTCTCTATCACTTTTTAAGTTTTCCAGGTATTTTTTTGTCTTGATTCTTCTTAAAATTATGCCCGTTTAACTTTCACAACTATTAAAATATATCTCACAAAACACTTACGTTTCAAACTCTTCCTAGACAGAAAACCAATACAACTAAGAATAACCAATACAACCAACAATTTACACAAGATGGCATATGATCATAATGTTTGCTTGAATTTTAACTTTATGAATAGAAACTTAAATTTGGAAATTTCAAAGTGAGAAAACTTTGTATAAGTATCACCACTTTCTAAAACGTTTTAACCCTCAATTGAGAGGGTACAAGCATAGTTGCCCGCGCGTTGCTGCGGGGCGGTGTTTCTTTTATCATAGATGTGGGTGTTTTTCTTTTTTAAAATTTGTATGTTATTCTAATTTTTTTAAAGGTTATGTGTTTAAAGGTTGTTTTTTTTGCTATTTCGGTTTATTTTAATATAATTTTATGAGATTGGGTAAATATGTGTTAAGCATGATTGCCCGCGCGTTGATGTGGGGTGTTAAATTTTGTTTTTTTTATATTTTGTGCGGCTTTATTTTTCCGGTGTCATGTTTAATAAAAAAATTATATGGGCTTATGTGTTGGGCGTCATGTCGTGGGTATTTTTTGATCTGAATAAATCAATACTTTTGTAAAAAAAAATTCTTATTTTGTGCCGAGCAAAATTTTTTTTTAATTATTTTGTGCAATAGTTTATTTTTTTTATATCAGCTTATGTGTTTGGTCTCGTGCCGCGGATATTTTTTGATCTAAATAACTAAGTACTTTTGTAATTTTGTTTCTTATTTTGTGCCTAGCAAATTTTTTTTTTAATTTGCCTAGTTAAAGAAAAAGAAAACCCAAAAAAAAAGTGGTAAATGGGCCGGCCCAAAGTGGGAGCCCAATGGGCCGGTTACTATAGCACTGTAGCACGGCTGCCAAAACGGCAGCGTTTTATTCCAAACATAGTATATGTATATAATTATCCTATATCTCAATCACTTTGACCACATCCTACAGTACCAACCAA